>JBBYHH010353773.1:0-20597 GCA_038382905.1 Daphne laureola | reverse complement strand
CCCCACCCCTTTCATTAGAAGCATCTCTAAGAGACTCTCAATTTTCTTGATATACTCATTTTTGGAGAGTTTTAAGCATTTTTTTTATCCAACAACTTTCTTATCTTATTCTTCAAAACGGAAAAATGAGAAAAAAATGGGGAGTCTTCTCTAAATTTGAAGCACTCTCTAAATTTTGGAGAGCCTCCCTAAATCCACTTTTTGTATACATCTATCATCTTTTCTTCCTAAACTACTTCTCATTGATTTAAATATCTTTTTCCTCTATCATCTCTCAACTCTCTAAATACTTTATTAATTATTAATTAAAAATATATATATTTTATTATTATAATAAATGGATAATTCTTTAAAATAGATAAACTATTAGAGTTATAGTAATATTTTTTTAAAAAATATGACTTATTTTTCTATTTTAAATAAATTTTTAAAGAAGATGGTTGGAAATGCTCTAATCTTCTGCTCGTCTTCTTTTACATCATGGCCATCCAAAAAAAAGGGAGGAAATATCATACAAGAATATGTGTTTTGGATTTAGAAGATGCAATGGACTGTTTGTATATAAGTTGAGCGTGCTCCGCCATAGGAGTGAAAGGAGAAAATATCATTGAAGTTCCTAAATAAATAATGTATATTTATTTTTAAGATATTTTTAAAATATTGATACATTTAATGTTTTAGAAACTTTACGTATTTATTTTACTTAAATACTTTAACATTCAATCCTCTATTTCTTTAACTACTAATTCTCTAACATTAAACCATATATTAGAACTATGAGATACTTTTGATAAAAAAAATTATTCTCTTCATTTTTAAATTTAAGTATAAAAAAATATATATTATTTATTTGAATACAGAAGATTATTTAAGTATATTTAATTCATCCAGCTATACTAATATACATTTATGAATTGGATTGGACATTATGAATAGTTTTTTTCATTTTTGAGGCTTTAATTGGGTGTATTAATGTGCATTATGGATTAGTTAGGAGTTGCAATGATGGAGTATATTGGTCCCCATTTTCTATTCATTTTCTTTATTTTTTTTACTCCTTTCGTTCTGAATTAATTGATCTATTTAATTTTTATATTTTAAAATTTTAATATTTAATCTAAATTTTCATAAAGATAAGTAATGAAAAAAATTCTCAAAAAAATATACTTAGAAAAAATAGGTTGCAAATTATGATTGACATGTAATTTTTTTAACTTTAAACATCTAAACATTCATGAAAAAAAATTATAGATTAAATACTGTAAAATAGAAAAATAAAATGGTCCAATTAATTCAAGACGGAGAGAGTATTTGTTAATTATACACATATATATGCCCATAATATATTGTATATTTTACTATTTTTTTTGTTTTTTGTTTTTGTTTTTTTCTACTCTTCCCGTTCCAGTAAAATTGATACATATTCATTTTTGGAACGTCCCAGTAAAATTAATACGTTTTCTAAAATGGAAATATTTTTACACAAACTTAATCCTTATTACCATTCATTTTTCTTCATATTAAAAAGAAAATAATTTTATCTTATAAACTTATTTTACATTTTTACTTTCTAATTAATAATATTTTTTAATTTTCGTACCTAATAAAATATATTATTTTTACTGAGACGAAGAAAGTATTTCTTTAATAGGAAAACTTTTTGGAGAATGTTAGATACAAAAATAAAAACGAATGATAGAAAGTAAATAACAACTATGTAGGCCAATGTCCCAGTTGGCATGCTAGAGACATATAATCAGAAAAACAAAATAATGGAAGTCTATACAGTATACTCCGTCCTTACCTAAAATATTGTGCATTTTATTTTTATTTTTTTTCTCTCATTATATTAGTAGTACTCTTTTCGTCCTAAATGTATTATTATCAATACATCTAAATTTATTTGTCCTAAATGAAATGATTCATTTTCACTTTTTATTTTATTTTAATTCACATTTATCCTTACAAATATATTCATTCAAAGAGTCTAGGGAATAGGTTGGGAGGGATGAGAATGAGTTTAGAAGGAATAGTAATAGAAACTTAAGTAAAATGAATTAATGATCAAATACAACTTTAATCTGCACAAAAAAACTAAAAATGATAACACATTTGAAACAGAGGGAGTACAATTTATTCCATCTATTTTTTATACACTAAAGTTAAATAATTAAAAAAGATTTGATTCCAGACAAATACCGTAATTTGCTTTTATCTTATTGTTATCAGGAAATCCAATTCTACTGTTCCCTTTTCTCCGTGTCTCTTATTATAAATTTTTAATATTATTAATTATTCCGTTAAAACGTTGAAAATAAAATAAGTCTTAAAAGCTTATAGACGTGGGAAAAAAAGCAGCAGATTTAGACTCATTACCAGGTGGCCTCATGACTACTTTTGACATTTCACTATTTCAGTAGAGTTTATGTGTCGATTAGAAAAGTTTAAAAGTTTTAGAACTCCAATAGAAAAGTAGTACAGCTTTAGGACCATAAGTGACATTTCCCCCTTTTACAGTGGGCATGATATACAGAGCTACGCTATAATACCGAAGCGGCGTGTGAATTTTGGATGATGGAGTTGCTGCTGTCTGAAAGGTCAAAATACATATTAATATCTGAACTTTAATGATTTTAGAATTTCAGAGCCTGAATTATTTTTTGGACATAATAATACCCTAAATTATTAAAATCGGATAGATAAAGACCTGAACTCGGACTCCGAATCCAGATTCAAGTTTATGCCGAATCAGCTAAACCTAGACCCTTATCTACCCGATTCCAATAATTCAGAATACTATTCTGCCCAAAAAATAATTAAGATCCTGAAGTTCCTGAATCAATAAAGTTCGAAGTACTAATATGCATTTCAACCTTTGTGAAACCAAGAAAGCTTTGAACTAGAGTAGAAAAGAAAACAAAAGGAAAGTAAAAGCAAAAGCAGCAACAATCGTACGTACTAATTCCTTGAAGTAAATTGGTTGATCACAAAACATTTATTGATTACAATACATCAAATCCAAGCTTGTAATACAATACAACAGCTCTCACTCAACTAAGAACTAGTAACTCAAAGTAGCAGCTAATGCTTTTCTCTCATCCTGAAATGCCATGCCAGGCTCAAGCGCCAAACAAAACCAGTTACCAACAACAAGGGAAGGGATCAAGTTGTTACCTAGTGCAGAAACTCTCTTGGATCAGTCACATAACCCGTCAACGCAGATGCCGCAGCAGTATATGGTGATGCCAGATATATCTGTCCTTCCTTGTGCCCCATTCGACCCGGGAAGTTCCTGTTTGTCGTCGATACGCACACCTACAACACTTGATTACATTACTAACTGCATTTATCAAGTCAAGAGACAGAATCTACCAAATCCCGGTACATGTAATCGCGACAGTTCTTCCAACAATACCGACCACGAGGACTCATAAACTCCGGTTTCCATTGTACTAGAACTCATGCATGTTTCAGAATCAATTGCGGAATTGCCAATGGATCAAGTACCTAGTTTCGTTTTTTGAAGCGTTAACAACTCACCATAGGTTCATTCATTCGAGCATAAGTGTCTTTGGGGCCACCCAAGCATGCGCCGCAACTAGGACTTGCAGGTGTGTCACAGCCAGCCTCTTCAAATATCTGGGAGCAAGTTTTCCCACCGGAGCCCGGTACAGGTATCGTGTATACATCCATCCAGACCTGCATTTAACCCACATTATTGCTCAGCAACGAATATTAGCAACCACTTTCTCTTTCTGTATCAAATATTCCGCCCCAACTTAGATGAAATTAGTCTAAAATACGTATAAGAGAGTGAAGTTTATGCCTTTTGTGTAGCAGGTACAAGGAATGTAGGTACTTTCACTTTTTTGCCCTGCAAATTCACGCTGTTAGAAGAATGAATTCAACCCACCTAACTCATGCTAACCAATAAAAACAATGATCAAGTGCAGAGCAATAAAGCTCCCCATTGTTTTCATCTAAGGTCACGACGTATAGAAGTATCTCGTAACCACTAATTGTTGTTCTTACTGAAGCTACAAAGACTTTTGCTGCAGCAAGGAAGTCTTCAGTTTTCCCACCGGTACATGATCCAATGTATACTCGATCAATTTTCACATCTTTGCATTCTCTTGCCAGAGCACGATTATCAGGAGAATGAGGCTGCCGAATATTCCAACAAAATTCATAAGTAAGATGGCAGTAAAACAGGGAAAGAAAGGAATGTGGTTAGCATTTGAGTTCATATTCACTTTTTCCAATATAAAAAAGTGTGCATTAAGATCTGCTTAATGGGACAACCAGAGGCACATGAAAGCACAAGGAACATTCAATTGCTCAAATGAACAGTTGAAAGTCACCCACCTTGGCAACCAAAGGCTCCAACTTTGATATATCAAATCTGTACTCGGAAAGATAACTGAAAACAGAAGAACAGCATAATTGTTAATCCAATCACACAATAAATACACCAATTTAGGTTTTCAAGGATGATAAGTAGTATATAAGAATACAACCTGAAGCCTACAGAAACCACAACCATGGATATTTATTTAAGCATGGCGCCATTGTGCAAGCTTTGATATGTGAAAAATACATCAAGCAGCATCAAGTCATGAATAGCACACTTCAAATGTGTAAGTTATTTAACTTAGGTACAATGATGTATATTTATGACATAAGAAAGAAGAAGGATCAATGTTCTTTGAAAAACAAAATTTAGTCAGTCTCTTTATGAGTCATTTCACACTGCAAATAATATCACTTGCAGATTATAAGTTAATTCAACACCAGATAAGGTAAAACAACCCTAAACAGGGATAAATAAACATTCTATTCAGCACAACTCTTCATGATCTACACAAAAATGTTCAACAGAGTAATGGATGACGCAGATGCTCTTTTAATCATTGAATGAAAGAGTGATTTGAGTGTCAAATGCAGCAATCAAATGTGTTTTCCTTTGGAATCCCAAATAACACCTATACATACATACCCAACTCAATCCCATAAACCTTATACATCATAACCCAAAGTGATGATCTACACAAGAACTGGACGTTCAAGAGAGCACTGAATACACACATACTCGTATTAATCGGAAGAGAGAGGATTAGGGTGTAATGCAAAAATGATAGGAGGATTTCCTTTCAGGTATTGAATCTAAATTACCTGGCTTGTACATCGCTATACACAGGTTCATATGGAACTGACGTTTTGTCCTGTTCAAGAGAGACATCCTCATCAAAATAAGAATTAAAACGGAGCTTTCTTGCTAATTCTGCTATCCCTTTCTTTGGTGGACTGACGGGACTGGAGTAATGAGCTTTCAAGAGAAAGGAGGTTCCTTTTTCTACACTTTAAAAGGCAAATAACAGATACTCTTGCTCTTTGGCTTAATAGGGCCTCGTACATTAGCAAAATGAAATTGTTGGATACCACACATCATCTCTCTGTGTAAATACTTAGTTTAGGATTGTCTGGATGGCCTAATAAACTTTTTTAAAAGATAAAGTTATACTCGCTCCATCCTGAATTAATTGGCCCATTTAACTTTCATGTTTGACCTAAATTTTCATAAAGATAAGTAATGAAAAAAATTCCCAAAAAAATATACTTAGAAAAAGAATGTTGCAAATTATGATTGACATGTAAATTTTTTAATTTTAAACATCTAAACATCTATGAAAAAAATCATAGATTAAATACTGTGAAATAGTAAAATGAAATGATCTAATTAATTCAGGATGGAGGAAGTATATTATACTCCGTAAAAAAGAGAATGTTAACATCATATGACTGTTTGGAAAACAGGCTGATAATAAAGGAGATGTAGCATGAATCACAACTCATAGGATGATGCTAAAGTATCACGGACCATCCTAATATATCCTAATGTATAATTGCATTCAAAAAGCATATATAAGTAACATAATTGGAGTACTTTGATGACAAAATGCTTCGTGATACCTTAATGTACTTGAATGTTGTTTCATCAGCAGGGACAACGCCATTTTTCCCACCAGCTTCAACGACCATATTGCATAACGTCATCCGTTCTTCCATCTATCAAATTGAGAGTATGCAAATAATTTTAGTACTATGGTTCGCCAGATTGTAGATACTAACTAAATGCACAGAAACAAGCCTGAATGACAGGACTTTTCTGGCAGAAAACAAATGAATTTCAACATTACTCACTGACAAACTTTCAACAGTTGAACCAACAAATTCCATGGATTTATATGTTGCACCAGCCACGGATATTTCACCAATGATCTACAAAATTGAAAAGACATGAGCTACAATAGAATAGGAGATATATATTTCTCCAGTTATCTATTCATGAAGAATGATAAACATAACTGAATGCTCAAAACAAACCAACAACCAAAATAATATGACTTACTTGCAAAATCAAATCTTTTGCAAGCAAATAAGGAGGCATTTCTCCATCCATTACAAATCTCAGAGTTGGTGGCACCTATGATCAAGATGCAACATAATTACATTTAAGCCCAATGTAAAACTCGAATATACAAGTAAAAAATAGCAAAGAGCAGAATTTCTAGGTTTCAGAGACATGAAGAAGATGCATTCAAGATACATTTTCGTTAACTCACCTAAAGGCTACTTACAACATCGAAACTAAGAAATCTTAGACATCGCATAGGTTACAAACTCTCAAGATTTGAAAAGAAAATTGCACAATTGGAGCTATAATCTGCTTCTTGGTGTAAAGAGTAATATAGAAAAATTGAAGTCAAATTGTCATCAAAGATCAACATTGTAAGACGGGAGTAAGTAATAAGAAACAGATCATCCAGCTTTAAGTTTTTCTAACAATTACTCACTCAGAAGTTCTACTTAATGATCAATATCATGATTTGTCAAGCGTCCATCTTTCTTATATACAAATTGACCAAGTTTATGGTAAATTGCAATGAAAGAGCTTCTTAAACCCTCCTTGCCCTTCAAAAGAAAAAATGTTGAAAATGAAAACACTTCAAATAAGGAAGATAAAGTGGGAGTAACATTTTTATTTTTCTTCAAGCCTAATGAATATGGATTAGAGTTTTGCACTCAACCTAGATGCTTTTGATGTGGATGTAGCAGGTTTGCGCTCTGTATATTAGCCAGCATCTTTAGCATGCCTTAGGTCAAGGAGAGAAGTTGAAAATAAAATCTAACAACTCGAGTTGTTGAAACAGCTTAATTGATTCTGAATCAAGACGACATCAGTAATGTCTATCAAGGAACCAATGCGCTAAAAAGTGGAGAGCTACTAATAAGAACCATGGCCCACTTCAATGGAGACTAAAACAGCTTTCCAAAGAAGAAAAAATGGTATAGTAAGTTTCTTCTTGCTACATAGGAGTAATAAATTTGACTATGAATGCACTACGCAAAGAAGGGAATAGACAAAAAAAACTAAAAAACTAAACTAAGCATGATCTGATTAATACCTTGAGCAAAAGTTTTCCTGCACCTAATACAAATCCCGCATCTGTGTTGCCTATTCCTGTAGCGAATTGGCCAAAAGCTCCAGCGGTACATGTATGAGAGTCAGTCCCTAATAAAACCTGAAAGAAATAGTAAAAAGGTCAAAATGACATCAGTAACCCAGCACTCGGTTATCTATTAATCATTTCACAGGTTTGGAAAAAATGAAAACCTCTCCAGGCCGGCAGTGCCCTTCTTGTGCAAGTGCAACATGACATACACCTTTATAGTCAGGGTTGACCTGCAGAAGTATGAAGAAAATTAACTTCCATCCCTTAATCGAATCAGTTTCACATATACTTTGGATAAACCAAACCCCTAAACACACATACAAACACAAAATTAGGGAGAGAGAGAATTTTGGTTACAAGCTAAGAGGACAAAAGCTGGAACTAAGCAAGACAGGAGTCAAATGGCATACCTTAAAGTTGCTAAGATCTTTAATATCATAGAAATACTTAATGTTCTGTTCCCTGCAAAAATCTCTGAGAATATCCACATTGCGGTTCGCACGTTCATCGGCTGTAAATATGTAATGGTCTGGTATGATAACAATCTTCTCACGGTCCCAAACCTTAAACAAAACTTAATAGGTTAGGTCAGCATGCCGCTTTTAGGAAATGGAAGTTCTGTGAGCTCATGAAACACGTTACATGGTGTAAGGTAGTGAGGTTCAGTCAATTGTCATGACCCTCACGCCCTAAAGGCTTTAAGAAAGAACTGTTGCCTTGATTAAGATAAAGAACTATCAAGGAACTAAACTAGCCACATGAAGGAAATTTCTGATCACCACGCATGCAGTTTTCTCCATTTCCATCACAACAAAGTAAACATGAAGTTCAATTCTTTCACTTCATCAAGTACAAACACGATTGATAGGACTTCAAAAGTTGCAGTTTTTAAATTAAGTTCTAAACACCATAAAGAAAAGGAAGTCTCGAATAAATTGTAAGAGAAGCACCTTAGCATTTTGGCCGAACTCTTTCTTGAAGATGCCAATAGAACCAGGACCGCAGACATCGTGGGTCATCAAAACATCAACGTTAACCCAAATATTATCCCCAGGGCTCAGCTGTGGTTTCTCGGAGGCTTTTGCTAGAATTTTCTCCGTCATTGTCATAGCGGTCTTCACCTGAGAACCCAACCCAAAACAATCAAATAAAAAACGATACTCGGAAACCACAACTAAGTAAAATCCAACAAGAACACCAAATCCAACCGAGCCAGTGGTAGCCGGTTTCCGCTCTGACTGCTGCGGCGCCATGACCGACACGATTTTGGCGGGCACTGCTCTCTTGCATTTCTGAACAGAGACTTGTGACGACGAAGTGAAAACAGACGGACCTAGATCTCTCTAGTCAACAAACGTAAAGAGCAGAACATGTGTAAGAAAGCATTTGACAGAACCAAAAAAAAAAAGAAAAAAAAAGTGAACTTTAATTGGGAAGTACCAACCTTGTTGTTGATGAAGGAAGAAGCTGAGGAAGAAACCAGAGAGGAGGCCATGATTCCACTGGTGCGTAATTTGTCAGAAGAATCAAGTCGATCGAATAGAATACAATATGAACAGTGCTTTCCAGGAAAACGGAGGCGGCGATTGCAGAATAAAGATGTGTGTGTGAGTCGTGACGGGCACGGTCGGTTCGTGAGAAAGAGAAGGTGCAGAGAGATTTGTTGCTCCTGCTGGACCCCGCTTGTCACTTGGTCAAATTTCGCCACTCCAAGCCTGGCTTATCACTTGTATCCATTTCATTTATTATTTTATGTTATCATTATTAATTATTTTAAATAAAATTTTATTTTTATTTTTGATGGAAGAAATTCCTTTTATATATATGTATCATTATTTATTATGAAATGTGATAATTTATAATTAATTAAGATGTCATTAACCAATCTCATTCCGGTTAGAAGGAAAAAAAATTCATAAGCACCTTAGCCTTATTAATTTAGGGGTGTGTTCTATGTACAATATTTTGCGAAAAATAGTAACTCCTTCATCTATATTTAATCATTATGTTTGATTTTTAAATTTTTACTTGACTTAATCTTTAATAAGAAAGAATTAGTTTTAAAAAATAATAATTTTTTTTTTTTTTAGAAATTAAAGACATTGATTTATCTTATATATATAAGTCACATAACTTTGTATACTAAAACATTATATATATATATATATATATATATATATGCTAAAAAGGAAATGTAACTATTAAAAACGACGCAATGAGTAACAACAAATTAAATTTGGAATGAAAAATATGAGAGAATCTTATTAACGTCCCTGAGAGAATTAGTGTAGCTCAGTAGTGTGTTCTTTTGGCGTTGGTGGCTCACTGGCTCTTCAGTGTGACATCCAGTCTTTTGTCTCTATTCACGGATAGTTGGTTGGTCGAAACGTTCTCCTCTTAAAGGAAACGTTACTATCTTTTATTATTTTACTCTTTAGCTACAATAATTTACTTCTTTATTGCTCATTATGATTTAAAGCACGTAGGTAGCTTGTTAAGGACTTGTTCCCCCTCGTTATTTTATCTTATCGGCTATAGGCTATAATTGAGTAATATTGAATGAAAATCATCTCTTAGAAAAAAAAATTAGGATTAATGAAAAATTTGAATTGTTATTGACTTGTAATTATTTTTTCGTGAGGAAGAACACAAGCTAGGTACGTTAAATTTTTTAGAAGAGAAAGAAGTTGTAGATTTTCGAAAAGGGGGAATTTGACGAGAGTAATACATGGTTCTTTGTGGGAATATGGTTAAAAACCATAATTGCAAGTTGCAACTCCTTGTCGACCTTGATACACATGTCCGGTAAAAAATTAAGAAAACAAGACTTACCGGGTTAGATAAAATATATAGCAAAATGAGAGATTTTCGTCGTGATTATAGAACGACAAAAAAACAAAAGCCACCAACTAATTCGTTGGCGGTTTTGAACAGATCTCTCAACACACACATAACATAACGACCAAAACGGTAACCACCTTCATTGATGCATTTTTTGTCATTCTTGTAATCTCTTTGAAGGGCTCCAGCGGTGTCTGTTGGTGTTGGTGGTCTGAGCCTGACATGGAAGGCGGATCCCTACCACCAGGACGGAAGGTCATGGTGGTGGCAGACCCAACGCCACAGTCCGCTGCAGCCCTGCAATACGCTCTATCTCACGTCGTGCTCGAGAAGGACGAGATGGTTCTCATCAAAATTGAGAGCCTTGGTGCATGGAAGAACCCTCTGGTCTACCTCAAGAGATCACCTACTGCAGGATCGAATTCGTTTTCAGCAACTTTGCCTGAGAGATCATGTAGCGAAAGAGGGGCAGGAGCAGGAGGAGATCTGGTGGATTTTCTGGAGCATATGAGACAGGTGTGCGAGATTGCTCATCCTAACATCCGGGTAAGAACAGAGAGGATCGAGACCGGGTGCAAGGACAAGGCCAACACCATACTTTCCAGAAGCGTAGCGCTTGGTGTCGATTTGATCATCATTGGGCAGAGGAGGAGCCTCTCAGCAGCCATCCTTGGCCACGCCAAGTCGAAGAGTTCAATTACAGGATCCAGAATAATGGACACTGCAGACTATTTGATCGAGAACAGCCAATGCACCTGTGTTGCTGTTCAGAAAAAGGGGCTAAATCCAGGTTTCCTTCTCAATACAAAAACCCATAAAAACTTCTGGCTCTTAGCGTAGTGCCCTGCTGCAATTGGTTGCGTCTTCATGGGACATGTTCAACTTGGAGCATTTGAAAGTTTTCAGGTTTTGCCCTTATTCAAATCTCAAGTAAAATGTGTCTCCTGCAAATTAGCCTTCGGCTGTAAGGGGTACAACGGAGAAGTTAGGATAAATGATGTTCATTTATATATGTATCATGATATAATATTCATATTCAAAGTTCATCACGCCGAGGCCGCTCTAAAGGGGCTTCTAAATCTGGAACTGCATTTTCATTCAGCCCAACAGCATTAATGCCATCGACAATCTTCGCAACCGCATCAGGCCCTCCAGCCATTCCAGCTTTTATAGCAGAAGTAACAGCCCTCTGCAACCTTAGGAGGCCGATACGCTTTGAAACGACATACAAAACAGCACATGCAAACAGAACGAATCCTGCTATGAGAATCAACCTGCAAATTTTAACTCACAATAAGCAATGGAAGATATCCATTCATTTAACTATTTAAGTATCTGCAATGATGCTCAATTAAACCGCCCAACTTTACCTGTCAATGATATCCTGACGCTGCATTGTAGAAAGCAGATTCCGTGTTCGTGATAACAACGAGCGGTGCCCCTTGTACTCGCTTTCTGCCTTCCTCAACACTCCGGTCGAATCCTCTATCAAATTGAATGATAAATGTATTTATTAACAGTTAAACCAAGGGATCACAGGCCAAAATAAACAACTTAGGGCACAAGAAAAAGCATGTTGTCATTGAATACATAAAAACATGTGCCAACTAAAATGACCATTTATATCATTAGCAAGTGTGTATAATCAACGAAAACCTAAATGAGCCTCTCAAGAAGGTTTTATGCAGGTTAGGAAGTCATGGCTTACAGCAAGACTTAAACCATAGGAAATAAATTAGAGAAAATAATTCATGGCAACATAAGTTTCATGTGTATGGTCGGGTTTTGAGAATTCATTTTCAAATTTTAATGTACTTCATCAAGCTTATGAGTATTCACCCCAGATCAGTGGTTTGGCGAGGATTATGCAATGGATCTTTCAGAGAGAGAAGAAAAAACTAAAACCCTAAAGGAATCGAGATCATAATTTCAGAAAAAAACGAATTCACTTCAGCCATCATAAGCGAAATGATGAATCAGTTTCATGGTGAAAAGAACATTAACCCTAAGGTTGCCTATAACTATGTACGAGTATCAGATTTTATGTAACAACTTTACTTCAAAATCATTAAACCGCAGGATAGATAAAACATACCAAATGTCATGAGTGTGGCTCCACTTCTCTCTACCTCCTACACAAGACAAGAAAAACAAAACAAAAATTGAGATACTCATCAGCACCATTATCGCCTGTATTTAATCACCATGGTCAGTTAAAAAACATCAGAGAGTCGGGGTTCCCAACCTGGGCCATCAATTGACGAGTACGACGAAGGCTCTCTGTGATGCTTTCTGCTGCAGATGTCATTCCAGCTTTTGTCCTGAAAACAGAAAACTGCACAGCTGAACATGTGAACAATGAAATGTGGATCAAACTATCATATAGTAGTCACATGACTTCTTTTTTAGACAAACTTAACTGGCTACAGATGATTGATTAGCATAACATGATAGCTTAACTCATTCTCTATTTTCCGAAAACGCCAGTAACTGAAACAAGAGAAAACCATACATACTGCAAATTTCGTCTGCGCATAGTAGACTCTTCTCCACCACCCAACAGAAGTTCTCTCTGCAACAATACATGAAACAAGTCAAATGGGCACCCCAGAGTGTTGTTGCTATATCAGCATTTTCATGGCAGTGTGTGTAAGGCAACCCAAAATAAACAAGCAAACATGATCAGTAGACAAATAATACCTCCTCCTGAGCAGCTTTACGCAAATTCTCCTTTGCTTGCAAGTTAGCATTCCTCAAACTCATCCGCAAACTTATAGCAGAATACGGCGATAAATGCATCAGCAGTCACGAAAATCATAATCGTGAGGCAAAATATACCCACAAGCAAAAACAAAATTCAAAAAAATGCAGCCGATTAATCATCAATGGATGAGATAATGTAGCGGAAAACGGATCCACAAGTTGTGAGAGATGAGAAATGTACCTCTGGTGCTGTTTTCTCCAAGAATCGAGCAAGGATTTTGCGGCCTGAACTTGGTCATCGGTTGGGAGCTGCGGGGCGAGAAGATCGAGATTGAAGAGCAGTGAATTAAGCGAAGCCAAGCCGTCTTGAGCAAGCCCGTTCAATCTGGGAAGTGAGATTTTGTTGTTGGCGTTCTCTTCTGTCCTCGATCTCCCGTAATGTTCGATTGCCTTGACGTGTTCTTGCGTTGTGGCGTAGGCCTCCTCCCACTCTTTCTTCGTCCTCGCCACTGCCTCTTCAACTTCGTCCATCGCCGATCGTTCGTCTGTCTAGAAACCGGAGATCGGAGACACCGCCATAACTGAAGTGCAGTCTATGCTCGATTGTTCTTCAAAGTAGAAAAAACACTTATTTGCCACTCAACTCTTCTGGGCTGCATAAGATGGCGATCTTTTCTTGTTTTGCGACCCAATTGAACCCTAAACCCCAACCCCAACCCCAACCCCAACCCTAACCCTAACCCTAACCCAATATAGTGGTATTATCTGGTGGATCAAGGTGGATTCCCGTCGTTCACGTCTCAAAAAGTTCCACTAGAATTACGGTTGAAATATTTTGAAAATGACCCAAAAGATGGATAAAACTTGATTTTCTCTTCCAATAGATATATTGTGAGTGAAATGAGTACATGTAGTAAAAGTTGTGGATTTTTGAAATTTTACTTTTTCGAGGAAACTTTGGCTTCGCTTTTGGGATAAACACAGATAAGAAAAATAAGAAGATATCAATACAATGATCACCAACATCTTAGAAAGTTACACTATAATAGGTACCAATGATGTTGAAACCTCGTGAATTGGAGATAATATATAATTAGTGCTCGATTTTCCCTTCAGATTGATATATTATGGGCAAAAAATAGACACATGTAGAAAATGTTACAGTCTTCTAAAATTTTACTTTTTCAAGCAGCCACGCAGTCTCCACGCAAGCGCCACACGATAGACACGCGGACGGCCAGACGCTACTCATGTGTCACGCGGGATCCACACTGGAAACACGCGGACTCTACGTTGGTGCCACACGGACAACACACAGACGACCACTATAATAGATATCAATGGTGTTGAAACCTGGTGAATTGAAGATAATATACAATTAGTGCTCGATAATATACAATTAATGCTCGATTTTCCTTTCAGATTGATATATTATGGATAAAAAACGGATACT
The DNA here is from genome assembly GCA_038382905.1 of Daphne laureola. NCBI lineage: Eukaryota > Viridiplantae > Streptophyta > Magnoliopsida > Malvales > Thymelaeaceae > Daphne > Daphne laureola. Next base: position 6,086 of record JBBYHH010353773.1, on the reverse strand, counting down.
TGTAACAAATATAACGGTCTTCTGAAATTTTACTATTTCAAGCAGCCACACGACCTCCATACAGACACCACACGACAGACACGTGAACGCCACGCATGTGTCATGCGGGATCCACACTGGAAACACGCGGTCTCTACATTGATGCCACACGAACACCACGCAGATATCATGCAGGTGCCACATGAACGCCACACAAGATCCACAGGGCAATTTTTACATGGATGCCACACAGGATCCACATAGTGTCAACACGATCAACACATATGCCACGCAGGTTCCACGCACAGGTGCCAACGCTCAACACGTACGCCATGCGAATGCCACACACCTAGTCCAGTGCCGAAAATCAAAACTATGCAAGCACTAGGGATCGAACTCAACACGGACGCCATGCGAATGCCACACACCTAGTCCAGTGCCGAAAATCAAAACTATGCAAGCACTAGGGATCGAACTCACGACCTCTCACCAAATAGAGGAGCACCCCACTCTTGGGCCAGCGATGATATTTGTTCATTGCTGTCTGTTGTCTTTATAAATATTTGACTGCCAGCAGCTTTTGCATATACTGACCTTCACTCTTAAGCGCAATGCTTTTATCATGAAATGAAACATCTTCAGGAATTAAAAAATGAGCAAAGTTCCTCAAGAATCATGATAGCAACCCAAGCTACCTCCTGCGTCAAGCTACTGCTGTTAATTGACCAAGGATAAAGAAGCATCAATATTGATGAGGCGAATGAAATTCTGGTTTTCTATTATGACAAGAACAACTGATGTACAAAAGTTTACAAGCCCTTGAGGCTGGCCACTGGAATGCAAGCGGAGATGCAGCAACTCATGTACAAAATTGTTGCTACTTCCTGCTTCAGAATCAGGCAGCCTCTTCTCCTGTACAGACAGAGTACACAGACGATTGTTAGGAAGGCAGAGCTGAGCCGTCTAATGAGAGATTCGATGTCCCGAAATTTCTGTGCTTGCCATCAGCTTTGTTACAAAGTTGGAAGCCTCCAGCTTTCAAATGGTTAATGACAAGTGTTTCTAGTTGGCAAGCCATGCTCTTTCCTGGGACTTTGAAATACAGGAAACTCGCATTCTTCTGCATCTCCTCCTTCATGCGATGTGCGCGAACTCGACCATCTAAATCATCGGTCTGCAGTAACAACACAGGGATATGAAATATGTGAGAGAAGATTGGAGGAAAAAGATCGATTTGACAATTACTCCGCAACAAACAAAACGAACCAGGAATCTCTGACAGACAAATGAATAGTAAGAAAATACCTGTCCAACGTATAGTTTTCTGTCAGGCCGGAACATCACATAAAAACATGAAACACCTATAGTTGAGGGAGGTGGCTGCTCTCTGGCAGAAATTGAGAAGCAGTTGAACACTGGTACCTTTTCTGTGTCTTTACACTTCAAAAGCTCAGCTACCTTGTTCTCCCAAAGCGAGGAGATCGTTCTTTGGACTTTCGTCTGTAACGCTTCCAGCGTGTCTGTGTCCTCAGTTATTTCATCGAGAGGTATTCCTTGATCCCAGATTATTTGGAAATGACCTTTGCTAAGGCCATTCACAGTGTCGTCAACACTTGACTGCGCTAATAGGGTGTTGGACATCCCCGAGTTTAATGTTTTTTCATAAACCGAAGAATAGAGCTCCTCAGCTCTTTGTATAATTGCTTCAGGCACACCTTCCCTCTGAGCCGTTTCAAATGCAAGGCTCTCTCTACAGATCCCATCCATCAACTTCCAAGTTGGTTTTGTTTTTCCATCAATGTATTCTGTTCCCATAGCCTTACATACAGTGTTCTTTGTGCTCAATGGCAAGGAAAATATTCCATGCAAGTGAGTAGATACAATACCCAGACAATCAAGATTGTCTAGTGTCTCAACGATGCTACCAGCGATGCAGGTCCCTTTTGCGGTTTCTGTTCCTCGGCAAATTTCATCTATGAGCACAAGACTTCTTGAAGTGACTGCATTGGTGATGCCTCGAATCTCTGACATTTCAACCTAAAACAAGTGAAGTTAGTTTGAGGGAGAAAAGACAGGATAAATGACTAGGTTCTTCATGTCAGCGTTCCATAGTAAAATTTGCCTAGGAAAGGAATTTGTGCAGACCACACTCATTGTACTACAACTTTCACTAAATATTTCTTTCTATCTGAAGGCATTCACTGAAAAATGTTTGAATCTGGAAAAAGTGCGGAAGCAATAGAGTAATCAGAAGAACGCACCTGAAATGAGCTTTTACCATCAGCAGGGCTATCATAAGATTTCATGTGAAGCATTATAGAATCAAACTGAGGTATTAGCGCAGATTCAGCTGGCACCATAAGTCCACATATTCCAAGTAATGCAGCAGCACAGATGGATCGAAGCAAACTCGATTTACCACCCCCATTTGGTCCTGTTAGAAGAAAGAGTGATTCCATTTCTACTTGATTGCAGACTGCACTGCCTTCAGCAGCATCAATCCAATACGGTGTCAGACCAACTATGTTCATTGCATCCTTTTCATCACCTGATCCTTTGCCCTATGGTCAAACATACAAGAAACAGAAGGCTGAAACAGCACGCTGGTATAATCATGGTATGAAAACTAGAGTAGGTAACTAAATAGAACTAGTATGCTTAAGCTGTCATGTACCTTCAGGATTCAGATGTGAAGGGTAATTGGATAATTTGGAAATTTTGCATTATGTTCCACAAGATTATATCAATCAAGTTAAATGGATTGATCTGACAAAACTACATTCATGAGATAATTTAACTGCTCATAAATTCGGAGCAAATGCATGTAAAAGGAACTGAAGATCTGATTTGTAATTCTTACCTCAGACTTATTACACCCTCCAAGAGTAGGAAAAACCCACTTCCTTCGTCTGCCCTCACTGCAGCAGGAACAGCACAGTAGTAGCACGGATTAGTCAAGCAACACATCAGCCAGGTAAATTTCTGAAAAACGCAAGAAAGGGCTGCCAATGGATAGGGATGACCCCATAATAATAAGCATATGACCATGTGGTGCTTGTTTCCTTCATTTGCCAATGAATGCGCATGATACATACGGTATACAAGCTTCATCTTTAATTAGACCAGAAACTTAAAATATTTTCATGCTGAAAACAAATGAGCAGCCCAATTACAATAAACATCAAATAAATCAACTGCATGAAACAAGCATTAAAAAATGGAACAAAAGAACACACATGTATAAAAAATAATGCCTAAAAAATGCAACATCAGAATGGAAAATTTCCTTTATTATCAGGAAAATGTGAAAATCATAAATATCCTAGAAATTTCTGTAACCTGTTTGAAAGAAAATATCAGTCTTGCAGTCTTTTGAAAACTATCAAGCCAGAAACAAAAGAAAATGTAATAGAAACTTTTAGAAGGTAAGAAAACAAAATTTCATATCACACCTTACATGACAGAATAATCCCTTTGCAATAACAAGTATCATTGAAGCGAAGACAAGAACATTTATCTTAGTTTGTAATTCAGTGGACAGTCCTCTCAACAATTCCAGAACTCTTGCTCTAGCTTCTGCACCAGCCTCATGGTACCTTAAATGTAAAGATAACACATTATCAGGATCATCTCCCAATGAACACAGCACACAAGGATATAGAAAGAACACAATTTTCACAACAGACCTTAATAGAGCATGTTCGACTTTCGGTGTGCTAAACCATTCCTCTCCAACCTTTTTACCTTTTGAATCAATAGCAGCCTTGAGTCGTTTAATTTGTTCTTCCCCAGGGGTACCAGCCCAGACTGCTGGTACAAATCGCTTCCCTTTAAACCAAACGGCCTCATGCTCTCGAGCATACAATATTTCTCCCTTTGGTGCACCAAGTGGAGAAATAGTAGCTCTTATACGTGAAATAATGGGCAGAAAATCTTCAGTAACCTAGGAGAGGAAGAAGAAATTCAAATCACAAAAAATATATTTTCAAGCATTAAAAAAAAACACATGCAACAATTAGAAAAGAGGACAAAGAAAATTGCAGTAGCCTTTAGTAGAAAATTACAAATTAAAGCATGGTGGATAAATAGTTTCCAAAGTCAGAAATTCAATCAGACTTTCTCTACAAATGTAAACAAGGACGGAAAAACAAATGTCAATTTGCACACATTAGTACACCGCATAACTTACAGCTATAGATAAGGCCTCAGCTGCTCTTTCAATATTAGCACACTCTTCTTCTACGTGGATCTGCTTCACACGACCTTTCCATAAAGACTCCATGTCCTCAAAAAAATCGCCCGGAATGTTGGGATACGAACTTATTGGTTGATCAACTTCACCATCCAAACAAATCGTTTGGCTGATTTTCTCTGAAATCCATTCACACTCATGAACCTGAAAAGAGAGAAATTAACAGCAATAACTAAGCCTTAATAACATAGGACTAGATTTAAACCATCTTGCAGAGACAGTTAGCTTGCTCCACGCAGGTGGTTAAAACAATTCTTAAAAGACATACACACACACAAGTGCCTGCATGCACACATGCAAAATCAACTGTTTGTTTCCATCATAGGATTAGTTATATTCATACCAGTTACCTGAAGAAAAACAACCAAATGTGTCTGCTAAATTAAGTAAAAAAGTTTCGATCAGACTTATGATTATTTACTTCTCATCTAAGAAAACTGAAAATACTACATCCTCTCTCCCTTTTTATCGCAAACTTCCCTAAATGTTTAACGTTTCCTTATTTAGCAAACATTTCCAATTAAATTTACCGGTTTATCCTTTCAACCATCTTTCTTATTTTCTTACTATCTTATTTGACCCCACTAACTCGCTCAACTCTTCTCTTATATTTTTATTACTCCGTATCAGATTTGACCCCAGTCACTCCATCCATTTCACCCTCTCAGCTCTTCTTTCTTAAGGGTAATTTTGTCAAACTTCCACATTTCATATCAGAAAGTAGGCAAGACATTTACAAAACTAAAAATCTCCCCAATGCACTGCATCTATCAGTTTTCCAATACAAAAATGCAACCATGAAGGTACAGAAAAATGAGGACAGTTATCTATCACACTCACCAAGGTCTCAAAGTCAAGTTTTAACCCAGTAGCCACCCATGTAGGATCAATCAACAGTTTGAGAACTTCTCTAAGCTCAGTGCTTCTGTGCATTTGTAATATCTCGTCAACAACATCTTTTATCCTACGGAATTCAATATAGTTTGTCTCCCTCAGTTCAAGTAGCTTTACCAGCTGCATAAAACAATTAGAAAATAAGTAAAGGATAGCATATGCACTGCTAAGGAACAGTTTATCATGTAAACAAAATATCATAATTCAAGTGAAATAATCAGGCAGTAAAAAAAGAAAAAGAAAGAAGCTTCCATGAATCAACTCTAATGTGGACAACAAGAAAAACTCAATATGTTTTCAGCATCACAAGGCTAGTACTCTCAATTATCATTGGGAACGTACCATTTTTTATACAACAGAACCATTATCCATTCTGGATATAGTCAACAGTACAAGAAATCACCTTAGCAGATGAAACACATGTAAAGTCAGGTATCGAGCAAGATACACAGCTCATATGTTTGCAAGTTGCTGCGCAAAAAAGTTGATAAAAGAAGAAAAAAAGGTGAGAAGTAGGTCACAAGGTAAAGAGTACTAAGATAAACTTTTCTGGTACAACCCACCTTGAATTTTGTGTGCAATCTCATACGCAGGAGGGTTGAGAAGAAGATCTCGAATGTATCTGAGAAATCAGCAACCGAACAAGAAGAAGAACAACACAAACAGTTAACTCAAATACGAACATAAAAATAGGAAAGTAAAATTATCAAATGCTTATGACACAGGGAAAGCAGGCAGAAAAATATTTGATCCTAAAAGAGAATGAAAACAAAATAACTATAGAATATAACGACCCATGAGAAGCAAGCACTAAATCTCTCAGATATACACTCCATGAGGGCAAGCATGTCAGGTATGTTTGACTGGTTAGGCATTTATTGTTTCATACTGTTAGAGTTTGTACTTTCCTTCTAGAATTCCTATTACCATTAGGATTCCTATTGCTTCTAGGTTTGCTTCA
>JBBYHH010353772.1:0-31228 GCA_038382905.1 Daphne laureola | reverse complement strand
TATTTTTTTTATTTTTATCATCAGATCTGAATTTTGTTTTAAAAAAAAAATAAAATTGTTGAACCACTGGTTCAACGGTTCGCGGTTTCAACGATTTTAGCCGGTTCTAACCGGTTCTTTCCGGTTTTGATCGATTCTTGACCAACATCCTGTAAAACCAATAACCGAACCGGATAAATGACCGATTTGCGGATCAACCGGTCCAACCAACCGGTCCAGTCCGGTTTTTTTAACCATGACATGGGATGATTGTGGGAAAATATGTTGTACCGACATTGAATTGGGTAGAAAATTTATCCAACAGGAAGGGGCCGGGTAGGGTTATCAGCTACCTTCTTGTAGTAGGCATGCATGCAATTGGTCCGGTACGTCCGTACATGTAACATCTTACTGTTACAAGTCGCTTTAGATGTCCCTTTTTCGATATTTATGATCATCAACTTCAATTTCGCAAATTCACCTGCATGCATGTTCCTTTGTCCCTATAAGGCACGCACCATTGCTACCTAGCTAATTACCTAAACTAAACACCCAAATTAGCGAGTAGTATTCATCTTCTATTTTAATTATACAAATTAATTTGTTTCCTACCTATTGCAATTTGCATGCAACATGATTGCTCCCTATTACATTTTCAGCAAGGGAGGGAGTAATTGTTAGGGAGTGTGAGATGCACCATGTGAGATACAATATATGGTGATAGCCCCACACCTATTCACAAAAGCTGAGCTAGTGAGACAAAAGACTGTTATTCAAAATATCCAGTAAATCAATAAAAAAATATTCGTAATGACAATCGACAAATATATATATAAACATTTCAAGTACACATTTGAACAAAATTTCAATGTACTTTTTATTGCCAAATTTCAATTCCAAGAATTAATAAATTATATTAATAATTCAAAGAATTAGACAAATTTTAATTCCAACTCTATAAAATCATAGAATGGACAATAACAATAGTTATAATAAAATAGAATTAAAAGAGATATTGGAAATCCAAAACCGAGCTTAATTTGACGCAATTTCGAGGCTTGTGTTTCACACAATTTTCTAAAAACAGTTAATTTCGCCTCCTCCGGTACGAGTGCTCGAGGTTTGACAGACCTCTGTCTCCCAAGATACAATGAAATACGTGAAGTGAAGTTGCATCAAAGTTCTCTCACCGGCAAACTTGAACACATGATCAATGAATAAATACGACAAAATCAAATGTAAGACGGATTTTGCAATAAGAGAAGGAGAAAGTTTTTGCAAGAATAAGTGTGCAAAGGGATGGAGGATATGCATGGTGGAGGTGTCTTTTTATAGTGGTAGAGAAAAGTCTAGCCTTAAAGAGTACCATAATGCACCATTAAACTAGTCATAAATCCCCCTATTAAATGACATAAAACCTCCCCATTAATGGTCATGAACCATTGTCATAACATCCCTACTAATGACCAATACCTTCAATTAAATGATGAGAAAAATCATAATTTAATTACATTCATATAATTTCCACCATTTTTCATAAGTTTTCCAACAGAGACCACCATCATATATATGTATCTCGTACTTAATTTTTACTATCCATTTGAGACAAGTCACTACACTTTTGACTTTCCCAAGAATCCCCCCCTCACAAGTGACTCCACATGGTCACACCACTCCCCTTTGATCACACACCAAGAGCATACTTAACCATGAGTCAAGCTCAACCATTGGTTCTGATACCACTGTTAGAGAGTATCCATACCGAGGAGATGCACCATGTGAGATATAACATATGGTGATAGTCTCACACTTGTTCCCAAAACCTCGAGTTAATGGGACACGAGATCACCATCATATAAATGTATCTTACACTTAATTTTCATCATCCATTTGAGACAAGTCACTTCATTTGTGACTTTCCCAATAGTAATATACTAGAGAGGTTAGCCAACGAAAAGCTAGCTAATAGTTCCAAGCAATCCTGCTTCGGCTACGAAAAGCTAGCTAATAGTTCCAAGCAATCCTGCTTCGGCTATGTTATATATGTTGCCATTATATTTGTAAAATCAGGCTATAAATCTTTTGTAAGTTAAGCATTATTCTTATACGAATCTTATCAACTAGCAACCCAGGTAAGTCCAAATGAAGATGAACCACGACCTGCAAGTCAAGTAACAAGGAAAAATCAGACAAATGAGAGCAGAAGAGGTGGAGTGTGTAGTATCTACTTTTTGTGTAGTAGGTACCACCCAATATATATAGTGGTACCGGACCCTTTAAGAAAGACATGATCCTTGGGATCTAAGTCATTATTGTGTCTATGTCTAAAGAGAGTCGTTATTGGTTTTGATGATGTTTTGACATCCGGAGTGATTAATTGTAGGGACGGTTATTGCGTCGTTACTATGTCTATCCAGACTGTCTGGTCGGAGGCTACTGTTTGGGATATGAGAGGTGGCCATTTGATTTTGAGGGTGCATCGTTGGTGGGTCCCTGTTGGTGGCTCGTAGGAGGAGCGATGGAAGTTTGGGTTGTGTTGGCAGTTGTGGAACCGTAGAAGTAACAATCTGGGGCTTAGATAACGGAGATATGGGCTCAAAACATTAAGGCCCTTTGAACATCAAAAGTGTAATGGGCGAGTAGTAAAAAATGAAAAGTATGGGGTAAAATAAGATAAAATAAAATGATGATGATGGATTGGGTGATTGAGGGTCGGGGCAATTTGGTCAGCGAGTAGCCTTACACACGACACAAGTAAACGATAATGGAGGTCGGAGATTGATCGGTTGTGGTGGAGTCGTCGTCCCTGAAAACAAACCTCACACACACAAATTGAACAGAGAGCGTTAAAGAATCTGTTATCTTCTCTTCTATTCTCTCCTCATCCTCCATTCCCTTCCCTTGTCGCTTCTGCTCTGCAACTCCAACTCTAACATCTTCTTCTTCGCTCTCTCATCAACTCTTCTTCTTTTCCTCTCTCTCCTTGCTTCCATTTCGTATAATCGATCCACAAGAAATTCAACCTGATTCTCGCTCCTCCTCCTCGATCTCCACAGCTTTTCCTTACCAAGGCTTCAGGTAGTTTCAGGCTTCATCATCTTCTTACGGATTTTGTATTTCTCATTCTCGATTCGATTCGATTCCTGCTTCGCCTTTCTGAGAGATCAATGTCACTTTCCTGACCTCATTAAGATTTGAAATGATCCTTGATTCTGGAATGCTAGTAGAATAGTAGTATATCTTTTGGATCTAACCAATATATTCTTTCATTTCATTCCCGGTTCCTCCGGGTGGAATTCTAGACATTTGCATGCTTGATCGACTTCATCTTATGTTTCCAGCTTAAATCGAGTTTTAACCAATCATCCAGAGTAGGTGTTCAAGAGGCGAGATGGTATCTCTTCAAGGCACGGTTGTTTGCCCCTCTCTTCGATCCAAACTTGTAGGCATACATTGTTCGCCACTCAATGCTCCTTTTGCGACTTCCAAATTACACAAAAATGACGTCTGGAGTTTCAAGGGGATCACTACTGCTGAGTCTGGAAATTTCACTGGTCGACTAAATGTGACAATGTGCAAGCCACCGCAATGTAGTTTCAGTTCGTCCTCAAATGGTGGCAGCACAGCCGAGAATTTCGACGAAAATGATGGAGATTATGTCGATTCTACCATACTTGAAGCTGGTATGTGTCTCTCAGCGAGGCATCCGTTGTTCCAGTGCTCGTACTGAAGTAGCATAACCATTAAATTGTTTTTTCAAAAAAGGAAAAAAAAAAAAAAAAAAAAGGGCTACCCTTTGTTCTAGTTAGCTGTACTAAACTACCATCCTCATAAACTTTTATTTTGTTATAGTTGAGGTGATGAGTGGAGTTGATGGCTTCTTGATTAAAATGAGAGATGGTAGGCATTTACGATGTGTCCATAACAATTCTGAGAGCGGGAAAGTTCCAGACTATGCTCCACATCCAGCAATCGTGCTGAAAATGCAAGATGAAGCTAGTCTTCTACTTCCAATAATTGTTCGTAAGAGAACTTGCACCCTTTGAGACTTATTCCTTAAAATTATTTTTGGCACTTAAGACTTCTTCATGTGTTGGGTGCAAAACTAAGATGTTTCCTTTTCAGTGGAGATGCCAAGTGTGTTACTTATGGCAGCAGTACGCAATGTTCAAATTGTATGTTGGTGTTTTTTTTTTCACTTAAACATTATTGTCGCTGATTTCACTCTGTTCAATTTATTTCACTTGTATTCATTTGACTGTGCTGATAAATATATTAATGCCTTTTGGTTCCAGGCAAGACCGACTTTGTATCAAGTGGTGAAGGACTTGGTTGAGAAGATGGGCTATGTGGTTGGTTCCAATCTCTGGTTTTGTTCTTATTCAGAATGCCTTTGAGTTGTTAGATCATAGCTATCAGATTTTCCTCACCCTTTGTGAACCATGTTCCAGTTTGCTTGAGCCTTGAAGCGAAGCATTCTTTTGCATACTGATTTGTGACAACTAACTTTCAGTTCTTTGCAAGTGACAACATGTCACTGGATTTCTTATAACACTAGGAAGGATAGAAGATAGATTAACTGATAAGACTACATTGTCAAGGAACAACAAATTATTTCATATTAATTGCAATGGACTTTTGATTATTATTTTCCTATTCTGGGAAGACAAGACTAAATTTTTGTCTACAATTATAAATGTTTTTTTTCTTTTGTTTTGTTTTTTTTTCTTTTTTTCTTCTGGCAATATTCCTATTGATGCTAGTTGATTTGTGCAGTTCCAATTAATCTGGGCAATTAATTCTGTTCTCTTTCAGAACCGAAAATTTAATTTTAGTAGCTGTCTTATTGATGAACTCTTACCTTTAGCATAGGGCTATAGAGCTCTTATAGTAATATTGCCAGAAAATGTTCTGCTCTTAACTATAGAATCTGAAACGGATGAAAACGGGGAAAATGTGGACAGGGGGACTAAAGTTGGGGGTTTCTCTCTCCAAATGAGTCAAAGTACTAAAAGTATTTAGTTTCTGGAACAACAATTTGATTAGACAAGCAAGTGTAAACTGGAAGTCATATTATTGTGTGAAGTATAGACACAATGCACATTGTTGGCAGTAGTTACTGTATGCTGTATGTTTACAAGCCACATTGTATTAGACATGTAATGTATCCATTGTTGGTGAATATTGTGCACTTATAAGGGGACGATAAGTGACTTGAGCTGTCGGCATTTAATGTTATATACTGCTCAGAACTTGTCAGCAAACTCTATTACCCACATAAAGTGCGTTTCAGGTTTGTGAATGTATTGTCATGTACGCCGTACATAATGTGTGAAGTGCGGCTTGGCTGTTGAACTATTTTGTCACTTACAAAGTGCGGCTTGGCTGTTGAACTATTTTGTCACTTACACCATACACAATGTGTAACATGCACCGTGGCTATTGAAATATTTGCGGTGTTCACCATACATAATGTGTCATGTGCATCTTGACCATTGAAATATTTGTCGTGTACACCATATATAATGTGTCGTGTTCACCATATATAATCTGTGACAGTGACTGTTGAAAAGTTTTGTCGTGTACACCAATCATAATGTGTAATGTGCACCTCTGCTGTTGCAATAATTTTGTTGTGTACACAATATGCTGTTCACGCACCATGTTGTGTGCCTTAATGAATACTCTTTCCGTCCCAGAAAAGAAGATAAATTTTTATTTTTGGGTTGTCCTAATAAAATTGATACGTTTCCCTTTTATGGAAACATTTTCACTTCAACTTTACTATTGTTGCCCATGCCTTCCATTCCCACTAAAAAAAGTTAGTACTTTTGTCTTATATGCCTATTTTGCTTTATTACCCTCAAGTCAACAACATTCCTTAATCTTTGAATGTATCTTCTTTTATGGGACTATTGTTGCTGATTATTAGTTTTCCTTTTGTGCCTTAATTATTAGAAGGAAGTTGTTGTGTAGTATTGGACTGAAGCCTTTACTAATATGAATAATATGCCTCAATGCAACTTCTAATGTTGTTGAAATAGGGTTTGTACATATATTTGAGTATGCCCCCATTAATACCGGTTCCCTCTAATCTTTCTTAGTTTGAAAGACACTGATGTTTTTTTTTTTTATGCATCAATTTTTGTAGCTTAACCTGAATAACAATTGCACCTTCACCTCAAGTTTCAGGTTATTTTTCATACCCAGTCCCTTAACAATGTAGAATAAAAGAAAAACAGGAAAATTAATTAATGAAAGATCCAGACTTGATGTATACCAGACCTGATCTGGTTCTTTTCAGAGTGCTGAATTGTGTACCATTCACAGTATGCTAATTGTCGCCACGAATTTGTAGTGCGTTAGATGGCACTTGCTATCAGCAGTGGTTTTGCATTAACTTTGTTTTCCTTGCTTTACCACAGGTTAAGTTATGTAGGGTCACTAAGAGAGTTCAGGAGGCATATTTTGCCCAGCTGTATCTTACAAAGGTATTCTCCATCTCCCGATCTTATATAGCTGCTGAAGCGTCAAATTGATTCTGCAGTGAGCATAATGTTGATAATTTCTTTCAGGTAGATGATGACCTGAACAACCGTATTATCCTTGACCTGCGGCCCTCAGATGCAATCAACATTGCGGTGAGATGCAAGGTACTGCAGCATGTTCTTGTAGGTACTGATGGATAAAATATTTTCCAAGGTTGGGAAGTGACTTAGTTTCTCCGACTATATGGTTAGTTTTCCTTAAAAAGATTGCTTTCTGACATTTTACTGTATTTTTTGTGACATGCTTAAATAAAATCTAAAGAATTTGTTTAGGATGATCCCAGCAGCGGTATAACTAAACCTCGTCACTCCACTCTCCTCATTTTCTCTCACGTCTCTTTTCTGTGTGTATAAATGTGTGTTTCCCTGTCTGACTTGATTGTGTGTTTTCCTGTCTGACATATTGCTAAGGCCTGTTTTCTGCTACATCTAGAAGTGATTGTAGCTGACTTTTGTGTAACATGAGCAAGTGCCTGCGTATGCTGAAATGGAAAGTCTCGTATGTGCATTTAAATATTATATGCCCTACAAGCGCCTGAAATAGTAAATTGTTTTAATGAAAAATTCAGGTGCCTATACAAGTGAACAAATACTTGGCATACAATGATGGAATGAGAGTGATGGAGTCAGGCAAGCTTTCATCACATTCTCCTGCTTCAGATCTTCTAGCCTTCACTGAATGGGATAGGTAAATTATACTCCTTTCAATAAAATAAAAAATATATAGATCCCCAAATTTGTAGGGATTAGGTGTGCAGTTTTAGTAGGAAACTACTGTTACCGACATCTGACGACTGCGAGATTAATGTGTTACATTTCTGAGAGAATGGGATTAGTAGCGACGCTGTGACATTATTTATTCCCTCCAATTCAAATTCTGTGCACCATGTATTTTTCAGTAATTAATCTTCTACTACATTTCTTGAAAAAAACTTTTAACACTTTTTGTGAACTTTAGATTTCTTTAATGTAATTTCTAAAGATAATTTGTTAAGTTCTTTTTGGTAAAAACATTTTTGATAAAATTGAGTCAAACTTTGGCAACAATGGTCAACGCTTCAAACTATTTGAACCCATGGGAGATGGAGTATACATTTTCTTTTACCTAGTTGCTAGCTAAAAGGACTAGAAACTTTCCATCTTTTTCGGTGATCTCCATTATATTCAAGTTGAATCCTTGGCAGGCTCAGTATTGTTAATAGTACTTAAGTTGTAGTCATGCTTCAACAGATTCATTTACGTTTTTTATGTTGGATTTTTTTATTCGGTTTTTGGGAGATTAAACTGCAGAGTACCATTTTCCAGGCCGAGTGACAAAGCTTGCCTTGATACTGAGGAGTTCAACCTTCTGCGAAATATGATATTAGCTATTGATCAAGAGCGATATGCAGATGCTGGTATGGTGTTCTCTACATCTATTTTCTTTCCTCTTAGATTCTATCCATGTCCTGGTATTGTGCATTCATATTGTTTCTGCAGTTGTGCATTTGAGGCAATAATTTGAGGGACATGAATTTTAAAGATTGAGGGACATCGTGTTCTGTTTAGTCATTCATATTGCTTGCAATGCGTTTTTATTTAGTGCAAAGTTTGACCAGTAATCATGATTTAAGTGCCCTGAAATCCAGCGTATGCAATTTCAATAATAAACGCTTTGTGGCACACTATTGTACACTATAGGTCTGCTCTTGTTGTAATGGGTCTTTGTCTGTCATGAACTCTAATTGAGTGCAAAAATTGGACTGGTAATCATGGCTTAAGTTATACTGGAATCCATGATGTGCAAGTTACTTGGAAGCCATGCTTTTCTCAGTATTATATTTTTCAATCTGGTTATGGCAGCCGAGTACAGGGACAAACTTGTTAAGTTTCGGGCTGAGAGGAAATTAAAGAAGCTCACGTGACAGTTGCTATCAGTAATCACCATGCAATAAAGTAGATAAGCTGTAGGTAAGTACTCCTAATTTGAAGCTGTACAAACTCTTGCGGGTCCAACAGTGTTTAATCTGTAAATGAAAATGGTAGTTCGATGCTGATGAATCTGGACTGCAGTAAACTTCGGGTACCTGCTCGGTCACACTCCTTCAGCAGTATGTGAAGGAAATCTGTAAATATAGTACCTATTATGCATAAATGTAAATGAAAGTATCGTTGTGGTGTAGTGTCCAGGCAACAAAACCAGTTTACTTTTATATGTAATTATGTGTAAAGACCTTAGCTGTGCTCGCTCTGTTTCTGCTTTGATATCCTCTGGTTTTCATATTTGTTTGGTCTTTCCGGCGAAACATTTTTTCAGGTACGTCAGTTCTTTCGCATAAATATAACGTCTTTTATGCCGTGGAATTTTGGCTTAGGGAATCCTGTTTCTTAAACTTTATTTGTTGAACTAGGGAATAAAGCTAATTAATTCAGTAACAGTTTTTAAAATGAAATATGGTTTTTCATCGAAGAAAGATTGAAAGGAAACTTTAACACAAGGAGGCATATTTTGAAGTACTCCAACCGTGGGTGGAGGAAGCTGCGGACAAACAC
This sequence comes from Daphne laureola, assembly GCA_038382905.1. Taxonomy (NCBI): domain Eukaryota; kingdom Viridiplantae; phylum Streptophyta; class Magnoliopsida; order Malvales; family Thymelaeaceae; genus Daphne; species Daphne laureola. The sequence goes on along the minus strand of JBBYHH010353772.1, from coordinate 22,169 downwards.
AATTGAACACGATGGTGCATGAGCATTTCCGCGGTACTGTGCCATGAGGAACAACTATAGTTGTACAAGGCTAAGCGCCAAGCTTGTTGGGCTCATAGGCTGGTTTCATTGTGGACTGCTTCTTGGGCTTTGAGCACGAGGTGTGGGAAAGGCAAGCTACGACTTTTACAAGTAGTTGAGTTGAGTGGGCTAATATTATATGAGATGGGAGTCGAATCTTTTACAAGAAGCGATAGAGACATTACTTTACTCTCCATCACTTCAATTTGCAATTTACAAACGAAATGAGACAACATATGAAAGACAGGTAAGGTAGGTAGTAATAAAAATACGCCAGTGGAGGAGTGTAGTGATTATAAATTACAACAACATTTTCGACTATTCTGAAGAATACATTCTACTCCCCCTAAACAGTTTCATAACCACTTCCTGTTACAAGTATCTTCTTTTACAGGTATCACTTGGCAGCTACCTTATCCCGGCTGATTGCTCGCTCTTCAATATCTGATTATAATACTCAACTATCTTCTTGTCCCGTTCATAATAGACCTCCATTTTCTTCAGTGGTTTCAAATCCAGGTCTATGAAATATGCCTGAAATGTCATCCACTTGTATGAGAAACTATCACAGAACAAACATGATAGTAACTGCACTTGCACTTCAGTCAGACATGCTCATGGTACTAAGAAATTGATGAGAGGCGTACCTTGTACTCGAGAACTTGGTTAGTTGATGCAAGTCTTATGGTGTTATATGTGGATCCAGAATCTGCATCTTCTCCAGGTCTAAAGCTAATCATCAAACTACAGTCTTTAGCAGTTGCAGCGATTAAAAAGTCTTTCACAATCTTCAAACTTTCATTCGGAGAAATGGAGTGCAACGAGTTGTACTGTTCTGACAGCCTGTCTCCCTTGGCCTTTAGTTCTCTACAAATTGCACAAGGCTGAGCGATGATGTTATAATAAGCATGAATAGCTCCTTCAATGTCCAGACCATCAAGCTTCTGTACTTCAAGAAGCCGGTCCAAAATTTTAGAGCTATAAACGGTGTCAGCAATTAGCTGTAAGAAACTCTTTGTACACAGACCCTTATCTGCATGGATAAAGGTTTTCAATGCACCTTCGAATGCTTCTCCAACCACAAGGTTCGTGCCAACAGTTCCACCACCCAAACCACCAAGTACAAGTGAACCATTTAAAAAGACACGGAAATTATTCTGAGGGGTAGCATAAAGAGCCTTGATGGCTTTTTGTATCCTGTCACGGCAGCCAGAGAATAAATCCAGTGGATCATATTCACTAAGCTCAGATATCTGTATTATTTTTAACATGTCCATGTCAGTGACTATGCAAGAAAGTGCTGTGAAACCAGCATAAAATAGGGCAAGAGTAGTTCTATTGACCAGTCTCCGGGGTTAAACGAGCTGGTTCATGTCAAATTGAAGATGCCAATTTTTGACATTTCTATTTTTCTAGGAGCAAAGTTACCTCATGTTTATGCAATTTCAGCGCTTGGTGCAATCTGAAACGAGTTAAGCTTCTTTTAATAGAATTTCCTTGCGATATGAATATTGAATCTGGGAGAAATCCGCATTTGGGCTACTTTAGCAGAACACAGGTAAAATAAAAAATTAGATGATAATAAAAGGTCAATGCTTGCAGAAGATCACATGTAATTTAGGAAAAGAAGCCAAATTTAACACATATGTATAGGCACCTTAATCTCGACAGACATGGATCCCTCCCTTCGAAGAATTTCTGGAACCGAAAGAACACCAAAAGAACTTTTCAATTGTATGACCTCTACTTGTAAACAGCCAAGAAAAAAACTCCAATATTTAAATCAACTGCATATTCAAAAATCAAAAAATGTGCAAAAGAAAAAGGAGGTGGCATGTGCATATTATTCTCTGTTCTGTATTGCATCTCTAGCATTTCATTTACCATAATATAGAAACAAAATCTAGGTATCCATCTCTTTTCCACAATCAACTGTTCAGATTTTAGAATTAAACAAATGTTTGAAGTTATTCCTAATGTTTTACTATTTGTCAACATGCTGCAGCATCATCATTATCATACTACACCTTAATCCCAACTATATTGGGGTCAGTTGCATAAAATTTATAATGTCAATTAACTTAGTCAACACTGTATTTATGCTAATGAATTTGCCACCAAATTCCTGCAATATAATAAGCATTTTTACCCAAACAAAACGCATCTTAGGACCTTCAAAATAAGTGATCAAAACACATATATGAGTAGTAAATAACTACTATAAATAAGAGGAGGGGAAAGAGAAACCTAGTGAGCCAATGTTGTATCTAACTAGGCATATACTTGATCCCCAAAAAAAATCTACTATATTTCTAACATAGAATGATCATAAAAATGCTCTTGGTCCTAAATGTCTTCTTTGTGAAAACAAGCATGCAAACAAATACTTTCCACTATATGCTTGCAAGACAATAGGGATTTTTGCCTCAAATATGTGAAAAAACTGGAGTCCAAAGATTCTTATAATAAGTGACCAAAATAAGATTTTTCACATAGTATATATTTCCTTCACACACTTAAAGCAGCATTGAGAAGATTTCTGCTTTTGCACAGTGTAAATTATCAAAAGGATTTGAGAAGGAGATATTACCATTTGGAAAAACTGAGTGATCAGAAATGAGAAGTGCAGAATCACGCTGAACATCAACCTGAGCTGCATCAACCCGCCATGTGGGTCTCTGGCAGATGACATTCCTTTCAACAGACTCGAGGAATTTCCTGGTCACAGTCACACGTATCTGGCAAGTTCAGACAGGCACCTTTAGTCAAGACACAAACAAGACGATTGTCATTCAGAATTCACAAGCAGCACCCAGTATTTGCAATGCTTGTACTTGAAGCAAATGATAACAACAGTTATTACTGGGATAAAGAGCGAAGAAGATAGGAGTAAAAGAAAAGGAAAACACTTGTCATGAAACAAAGGCAAGTATGAATCGAATTCCAAGCACCAATTGCAATGTCGGTTATCATGGTTGTCAATTAAGGGTACAAAACAAGGGTGAAGTTTAAGCATACCCCTGGATCAACATGTTTTGGGCCTAGCAAAGGTCCCAAGACATGCATGACATAGTGCAGCTCCACAGTTTCTTTGTTGGGAGAGGATACAAGTTGCTCACTGTCTCCCCAGAGGCGGCGTTCGTGCGGCGTCAAAGATCCGTTACAATTCCCTCCCTTCTTCTTGTTTGTGGGGGACTTGAGAATCCTCATAACTTTCGCGATCTGATGTATTTTTCCAAAAACAAATGGTAAAAAGTATGAGCAGATAAACAAAAGTGAAGAAACAGTGTAAAGGGAATATATAATGTCGATACTTGTGAATCTTGATATGTCATCAAAACTTGAAAAAGTAGGGGAATAAAGCAAGCGAGGAGAAAGCAGAATTGACGACGCACGAGAGAGGGAGATGAACCGGTGTAAGCGAGAACGAGATTGGCGGCTCCTTCACCTCTGTAGACCCAATCGGCGGCGTCTTCTTTGTCCAAAATCACATCCTCCATCTAGACAATCTGGAAGAGAAACCCTAGAGTAGAAGAAGAAGAAGAAGAAGAACAAAAAAAGGACGATGGGCGAGGAGAGGATTGAAGATAACAGAACTCCGATTGTTGTGAAATGAGAACCGGCGGCGATATGGCTGAGCAGCGCACAAAAGAGGAGGAGTGATAGGCGAGAGACAGTGCCACTGATCACGCCTGCGAAGCGAACTTCGAGCGAATCCCAACTCAATTCCGCCCGCCGCGCCGCGCCGCTCAGTCACTCAGAATTCTGATTCTGATGCGATCACTCATACGTGGTGTTGTTAAGCAGCACAAGTTCAAGTTCAACCAAAGGTTATACTCCATCCTTCAACCAAAGATTACCAAACACCGTACCATTTATTTTTTATGATTTTATAATATTTAATTTATAATTTTTTTGATGAATATTTATATATTAAAAATAAAATATTATATATATCATAATTTAATATCTAAATTTTTTAAATATATTTTTTTTAAATTATTTATTTTTATTAAAATTTAAATCAAATATTAAAATTTAAAACAAATGAATGAATTTTTAGTGAAGGGAGAGATGGAGTATATTATTGTATTGTTTCAAAAACAAACAAAGATAAAAAAAATGAAACAAACAGTTAAAACAAATATGTCAATTTTGTTCACTTCTGAAAAGTTACGTCTCAAAATAACACTAACAAAAAATGTGACATCTTGAAATAAAACTTTAACGTTATTGTAACTAACATTATGGAATAGTATTAAAGGAAGGTATATAAATGATCACTCAACGTTTTCAGCATCATCATCATATCATATTGATATAAAGCTTGACCAAAACTGAAAGTGCAGGAATACTGAAATGGACAAAAGAAATGGCAAGTGGAAGCCTATGGACAACAACTGCAACTGCAACTGCAACTGCAACTGCTATCATCTTCTACAATGAACTACTGATATAGAAGCAAAAACGAAACCAATGTTCCCTCTTTTATTACTATTGTTTCTTGCTACTACTGCTGCCTTCCTGCTTTTCTTGCTGCATAATCGCCGCAACTCCACTGCTGGAGCACCTCCTGGAACCTGTGGCCTGCCGTTGATCGGAGAGACCATTCAGTTCTTGGCCGCCGTCAACAGCACCACTGGATTCTACGACTTTGTCCGGATTCGTAGACTCAGGTACGTACGTAGTAGGCTAGGCTAGCTAGTAGTAGTACAGAGGTGATGATATATATATATAACTAACTTGCTTTTGCAACTTTTCTTGTTTGTGAATTTGCGCAGACACGGGAAGTGGTTCAAGACAAGCGTGTTCGGCGAAACCCACGTTTTCTTGTCTAGCATCCAATCCGCGAGAGCGATTCTGACCAACGACGGCTCTGGGAAATTCACCAAGAAGTACATCAACTCAATAGCGGCCCTTGTTGGTCACCAAAGCTTGCTCTGTGCTTCACCTCAACATCACAACCTGCTCCGTCCCCGCCTCCTCTCTTTCTTCTCCTCAAACTCACTGGCTTCCTTTATCAAACACTTGGATCGTCTTATCCTCACCACCCTCGATTCCTGGCAGGATGCCACCGTTGTCCTCCTCAATGAAGCTCTCAAGGTTTGTCTTTTTGCTACTTCACTGCCTCTTTCAGTTGGGTTGATACACTAATCATCTGTGTTTGGCCAGATAACTCTAAGAGCAATGTGCAAGATGTTGCTGAGTTTAGAGGAAGGTGATGAAGTAGTGAAGCTACAGGAGGCTGCGGCTCAGATTTCTAAAGCAATGCTTGCTTTCCCATTCAACTTACCCAGGACCAGGTTCTGCAAAGGCCTGCAGGTGATTTACTTGCAAAACGCATTCACCATCTTAACCTACATGGTTTAAACTAACTATACTAACAAAACCTCAATGAAATTCAAGGCTAGGCAAAGGATTACCGGGACGCTGGACAAAGTAATCAGTGACAGAAGAAGAGGAATAGGAGCTAATCAAGAAGATTTTCTCCATCATCTTATGGCTTGTCCTCCTGGCTTTAATAGATTAACAGATGCAGAGATCAAAGATAATATCTTGACCATGATTATTGCAGGTCATTTTGATTATGTTTATTTTCTAATGTACCTTATCATACCGAGAACAGAATACACCACCTTATTCAGAAGAGAAAAAAACTAAATTTAACAGGCCAAGATACAACAGCTAGTGCAATCACATGGATGGTCAAGTACCTGAGTGAAAACCAGGAGGTTCTTGAAAAACTCAAGGTATATAAGTTCTTTTTTGCTTGTCCATCTCTAATTAACAATCTCTACAATACGTTAACTTTTACTACCTCACTAAACTTCCCTTGGCTGCTCAAATTATGATGTGATAAAATTTTACTTCCATCATTAATAAACCAGGTTGAACAACTTCAGTTGGCTAATAAAACTCCAAAAGGGGCCCTTCTCACTTTCGAAGACTTGAATGAGATGCCATATGCTTCTAAGGTGATGACACCATATCTATCATTCCCTAGAACAGTTTGAAATGTTTCCTTGATTTGTTTGGATGAATGATAACCCCTCCTGTTGCCAACTGCTGCTACACTAATGAGAAGCCAATGGTGATGGACAGGTGGTTAAAGAATCATTACGAATGGCATCTGTGGTTTCATGGCTTCCAAGGCTAGTGCTTCAAGACTGTGAACTTGAAGGTTTGTTTTAGTACTAAAAACTGGAAGACATATCTAGATTTGTATCGGTAAATCCTTTTCTTCAGACATTCTCTCTGTCTTCATTTGGTTTGGTCACTTTTAAATAGGTTACAAGATAAAGAAGGGATGGAATGTGAACATAGATGCTAGATCAGTGCATCTTGATCCGAACATATATAACGATCCTCACAGGTTCGATCCATCAAGGTTTGAAGTAAGGTTTCTTCTTTGTCACCTTTCTATTCCCTGAATGAAAGTTGGTAATTACTCCATTTAATAGCCTTATGCACATCTTCATGTATATATATAGGGTGAGTCAAGACCTTACAGCTTCTTAGCTTTTGGAATGGGAGGCAGAACTTGCTTAGGAATGAACTTCGCCAAGGCCATGATGCTGGTCTTTCTTCATCGTCTAGTAACCACATATAAGTAAGCTTCCCGTTTCTTAATTATTCTTAGCTGACAAGTAACATCTGAAAGAGAAGCTCTGAATATGGAGAAGATAAATTCTTGTATACTAGAAACATGCATTTAATAAGTTGAATAAACCTCAATCTGGGGAGTAGTGTGTGCATTTCATACTGCTAATCAGCTCTGATGATTCAAATACTCTGTATATCAGGTGGAGTTTGATCGATCCAGATTCAAGTATTGAGAAAGGGGCAATGTTTTTTCAGCTTAAAAATGGTTGCCCGATGAAAGTAACGTGCCTTTGATAGAATGTGAATGGGGTAAGGTAGGGTTTATATGGTGCAGTTTATAAGGTGAGCAGAAGGTGTGGTTGTTGTGTGTTTTGAAGGTTGTTATGAAGCAGTGATGAGTATGTGGGTTCTCTAAATTTGGGTGAAGCAGGGTTATTACACTAATACTACTGTAATACAGTTTAGTAAGTGAAAGAATTGTTCTCTTATCTTTTTTTTACGAGTGAGTAGGGTTGTAGTATGTATGTATTTACTTTACCAATTTAGTTAAAAAAAGTGTGATGTGGACTGATGTTATGGTTTTCTTGCAAGATAAGGAAACATCTGTATCCGAGCATACAAACCGACTTGGGTTCAAAGGCAGACTGATTAAATATTTTCATCTCTAATAACCTCTTCTGCTATACAACGCTAAACCTATATATAAAACACATGCATTTGAAATTAGGGCTTCCATTCTATTCCAATTGAGAAAGACGGAACGTGAGTTACAATATATACTAGTAGTAGGTAGCTAGTATTCATACACACCAGCTGGTTGTTAAGTTTCAAAAAACAGAGTGCTGCAGGCTTGCTTTCCTAGCTAGAGATTAAGGCTCCTCCTGCCGCTGATCTGCCATTAGCTCCCACAACAGACTCTTTTTGTTTTCCGCGATAAAATTCTCGATCCTCAACCTGAATTCCTCGCTGCTCAACTCATCCATTGGATTCTCATCATCATCACTGCTTACCATCATCATCCCCGCCATTTCATCAGATTCTTTCTCTTCCTCCTCCTTACCCCTACAAACTGATGATTTCGCCTCCTCCTCATCTATAACTACTCTACGCTTCACTACTTCATCATCATCATCGATATCGCTGCTTATCATCACCAGATCAGTAGTGTTGGACTCATCCCGGCCGAATGTTGTAGTAGTTTCCTTTGCGTAGTAGGAGTAGTGGCTAGTAGTGAAAGCGGTGTCGACGAGGTCATCATCAAGAGAGGAGGAGGAGGAGGAGGAGGAGTATACAAAGATGAGAGTCATAATCATGAGATTTAGGAGGATGAAGATGAAGGAATGGCGGTTGAAGAGGAAGCGAAGTCGCGGGAGGACAAGGAATAGAATGGCGAAAATGGCAAGGAAGTGAAAGTTTGTGCGCATCCTGAATTTGAGGATGGCGTCGCCTTTCTCTGCCTTGTGGAACAGAGTGGTGGGTTGTGTATGAAAATGGGGGGGATCCATTAATGTATGTATAGATGGGTTAAGGAAGGAAGGAAAGAGCGGGTTAATTTGAAGGAAAGGAAAGGTACTGGATCTCTGAGGTTGTGGTGGTGATCTGGGGAATTAACATTCCGGGGCTCCCTTTTATACATACAAATGCAAAGAGGGAAATAAATAAATATTACTAAGTTCATTACATCAACAGAAGATATCACTCGAACAACACCCCGAGCCGCGCGACCCAACCGGAGGGAAACATGACATAAATAAAAGTCCTGTAACGCAACTCAACTGGGTCCCACTCGCTCCTCTCTTTTGTTTCTTCCGGTACTCCTCGCTATCGCCTCGTCAATTCGCTTCTTAACTTCCGACCTCGCCCTCTCAATCGCGCATCCACATTTCTTAACATAAATAAATAATAATATCCACCTATTTCTCTTTTCCCTTTTATGTTAACCTTGGTATTGATAACATCTATTCAAAATTTATATTTTAACATTTTTTTTCTAATTGAACTCATTTTTTACCCTACGATCATTTTTTAAGTGTAGTTTATATGAAGAAATATAACCCTATTTGTCAAAGGGAGAAAAATAAAAGGAAATGCAGTCCAAACATTCTATGAACCAAAAGAGTGGGGAAGGAGCCGCACTTACTGCACAAGTGAACATTTTAACAATAAATTTAACAACCATCTTAATTTTGAGAAATTGATACAAAAGCTAACACTCCAAGAATTTGTGATGTTATGCCCTAACGCCACCGCGGCCTCTAACCCATGGTTGTGGCGCGTCCGGGCTCTTTGTCAGCAATCTCACTCGGCCCTCTATTGGCAATGGGATTTAGCTTTCTATCGTCAAGCAAGCATTCGTTTGGTGTCCAGAACTTTCCCTTGTGTCAGATCGTCTTCTCGCGACGGTTGCCAAGTTTCGTCAGATTAGCTTCTCGTAGCTCACGAAGCCTTCACTCATTGGTTGGGGCTTGCAGCGCACTTTCGACCCGCTCTCCAATGCTCTGATTCGAGGCTCTCGTTTGAATCCTTGTGGCGACCCCTCCTTCTGCGCGATGACTCGCTTGCTGGTGAATCCGTTAGACTCCAAGGATGCTCGGTTTGTTCGCGGTCTAGATCTAGCCCCTGACCGAACCGTTCCAGTAGGGCTTTCTGAGTTGGGTGGGTGGTTTGTTAATGTTTTGTCCTCAGTGAATCCCATTGTTGGGGTGGTTGGATCTCCTAGGGTGAAGGTTGGTAGAGTTTGAAATAACTCAAACATGGTAGTTTTGAAGAGGTCTTGCATGGTTTGACGTTTTTTGGTTCTCGCGAAAAAAAGCACAGAAGAAGCATTGATTGTCTGCAGCTGTAGTGGTTGTAGTGGGTTGCAGTCTCGTAGGGTTGGGAGTCTCCTTATCCCACCCATCACCATGAGCCCTTGGTCTAGGAGTAGGTTGGGTTTGAGGCCAACTTGGCTTACTCTGCTTTCTTTATTTTGGCCCCTTGTTGGTTTTGTTTTTGTGTCTTTTTTGTATCGACATAGGATGTTTTGGGGTTTATTGACCTGTTTTGGGCCACTACTGGAACTGTTGTGCTTGTGGTTGCGTGACCCTTTCGATAGCACTATCGCGACGGGACGACATTTAGCTCCATGAGAGCTGCTTGGATGTACCTTAGGCGAGATCGCGAATCTATATTACTTCGTTGCGAATTATTGTGTGTTCTTTCAACCCCGTGTACGAACATTCTTGAAGGTTTTTCACTATGTCTTTGTTGACTGTAGCTGATGTTGCCTTACGTTTTTTGGACAAATTCCTTTTGTGTCAATGTTTTCTCATCATTATGTTTTTTTTTTTTTTTTTTTTATTGTAAATTGGCTTTCTTCTTTAGTTTAATAAATTGATCAATTTGCTCAAAATTTGTTTTTTTTTCGAGAAACCTAACATTCCGTTTAAAGGTAATGATTTTACTCTTGTTTAAAAGAACTTTGTAAATCATGTGCACTTAATCTAATGATTATGCTTCTAAAAATATTTGTAGATGTCTGAAGTTCGAGCTTCTAATATCCTCAACCTCATTTGTATAAAAAAAACCAAAACTTCGTACTAGTTTGCATGCGTTTCTGAAATCGCAACATCTTTCTTTTCATCCATCAACGGCTAATTAAAAAAACAGATTTAATTTTCATGGAGAAAAAAAATAAACAGATTTGATGAAGGTGGTTATAGTAATTGGATAGTCGTGGGCGAGAAGGACATCCGATCTCAATTATCATGCCATTTCCTTGTTGATCACCATCCGATTATGTTCCCAATTCCTGCTTAATTAGGGATCAGTTCTCCGTGTGCCTTTTATTTTCCTAAACCACAACAAGTTTTTTACTATTAAGAAGATTTATATATAAAAGGAAGAAAAAGGGAAGAGGTTCATGTGAGTTCTTTCTTTTTTATAAAACGAGGAATTTCTTCCTCTATTATTATCAACATATCCTTAATTGCAACACTTTCATTATAGGAATGTGCCTTATGTTTGTGAGGGGGTTAAAAAAGAGTAGAGATTTTTACCACACACTTTACATCAATTTTAAACAATAACCCATTTTTTACCATGATTTTTTAAACCCTTATTTTGAACATTTTTCAAAGAACTTGATACTAATCAAATGAGCCCTAGCTGCTCCTCTTGAATCAAAGGCGTTCTCTTCTCTACTTCAATCGCTTTCTAGTGGTGTGAAATCTTTTTTGATTTAGTTTTCCTTTCCGTTTCCTCGATAATTCTCTAAAAAATGATCATCCTTCTCTCGGTAATTTCCCTCCCGTCTTTTGCATGTTTTATTCTTCTCCAAATCTTTTCTTGCTCGCCAAGTTTTTGTCATGGAAAATCTCATAATCAATCTAGCTGGTCTCCAACTCTCCTACGAAGAAGAGTAGTAGTTGAAGCCAGACGGATTATCAGCGGTGCAGGCGATCCCGACTTTGTTGGCCATGGCGTTGATGTCGCAGCCGATTCAAAATGACAAGGGTGAAGTTGGATTGATCCAGCCTCATCTAGGATCATGATCGGCTGGTAAAGGGGATGACTGGGTAAAGAGTTGGCCCAGCTATTCTCGGATTGCTTACGACTTATAGGGTTGTCTAGTTTATTTATAGTTGGTAATCTACCTATTTTGTCTTCCGTTGCACGTTATTTAAGACCGTTTTATTAGAATCAGTACTTTGTCATTGCTAATTTTGTCAATCAGACTTACTTTTTGTATTCCTTACTATCACATTGTTATGATCCGCCGATATTAATTTGCTCATATAGAGCATATCAGAAGTATCGGGAGCCAAATTTAAATGTGTTATCCATCACGACTTTTATAGTGCTCAAGAACATTTTTAGGCAGAGTGAAAAATACCAAAGTTTATGTTTTGGTGTTGCAAGCAATTATGTATTTAGGTTTATTGGATTTGTGTCTAGGCATAGAGCGGCTGATTGGGTAGATGTTCGTTCAGTTTAATCTTGGTCCCTTTAGCAACAAGTAAAATCTATTTTTAGTCCTTTAACTATTACGCGTGTCCTATTTTGATCCCGTTTTAAGAATTCGTCATATTTTGATCATAAAACTGAGTTTTTTGTCCTATTTTAGTCCTTCCGTTAATTTCAAAGTTAATTATTCCGTTTTCTTTATTAGTTTTACAAAAACACCCCTACAGTGATAGTTTAATTACCTATCTAAATAAAACTGTAATCATTAACCTTTTAACAAATGTTCAATCAAGTCTCAAACTTTTAAAACCCTAACAATTAAAAACAGATCTGACCAAATCGAATCTACAGTTAAGCACAACTCCTCCATGAACAACTCCATGTCAAGCTTCTCTGCCATCACCGGTAACAAGTTCTCGTCCTCGCTCCTCATAGTTGTTAACTTGTCTCTGTCGATGGGAGAGGATCGTCGGAGCTCAGTGTTAACACGAAGCTTGGCTTAACGAAGAGATCTGAGATCTTGTCATCGTCGACAACATAAAAACCGGCAAGAAGAACCAGATCTGAAATGATGGAGATGATGACCTTTTTCAAACTTTCGATGACATCGTTCTGGAGGGCATCTTCTTTGTCTTCTTCCAACTACTTGACCGGACAACGCTTGGCATGAAGAAGAGGAGTGATCGCGAGGGAGCCATGGCCGGAGGAAAGACGTCAGCGAGATCCTACTCTAGCCCAAAATAAATCGAATCCCAGCATAGCTCGCCGCCGCTGTCACGAGCCGCATCGGAGGCCGGAGGTCGCTCCCTTGCCTACCTCCCATCGCTCGCTCTGTCTACCCTCATCGATCGGCCACCACCTCAAAGACGATGAGGAACCTGTCGAAGAAGAACAAGGATCCCCATCTCTTCCCATGCGCCAGATCCGCTATGTTCATCGTCGGCGAGCTCCCCAGATCGTCGATCTCGCGTCGCCTGGCTTCACCGTCGCCATCTGTCTCTCCATCGTCGCCGGAACCGCGAGCCTGCCAATGCCGGTGGTTCCGTCGCCCTGCCCTCCGACGCCATTATCGCTCCTCTTCACCTCGGACGAAGGAGACAGAGTCGATCGAGAATGAAGAATGAAGATGAGATCCAAAAATCTTGATATGTTTTTTCTTCCTTTTCCCCTTTCCCCTTTCCCCCCCCCCCCTTTTTTAGCCTCATCAGCATCTGATTAAATCTATCACGACTTTTGAAATGGCCTAGATCCGGCGGCCGGTCATCTCAGTCCGATGACGATCGGCGGTTCTGCCGGCGAGAAGACTTGCAGTGGCGGATATTAGAAAGATAGAAAGAATGACACTAGAAGAGGAGTTGGGGTCAAATTGATAAAATTTTATAAAATTAGGGAATGATTGATAAATAAAAAAAGAGTATTTTTGTCATATCAAATCAATTAACAGTCAAGTAGAGGATAATATAAAGGGAAGAGTCAAAACATAACAAAAAACTCAATTTCAAAATTAAAATAGAGCAAATTCTTAAAATGGGATGAAAGATAAACTCAATAGCGTTGGAGTGTACTTTATAAACAAACAGTAGACAGAGAAAAGTGTTTTGTTTACGCGTTGACTCGACTGGTTAGGGACAGAAAGAGAGAGAGAGAGAGAGAGAAAGGAAAAGGTTGAAGAAGAAAGGGGAAGAAGACGGACGGAGGAGGAGGAATCAATCAAGAATTCTTCATGGGAGGTATTCTTTCCAGTCTTTTCGTGGGCGGCGGTCCAGACTCCTGTTCCTCTCCGTCGTCGGAGGCGTCGTCTCGAGTCACCTCTTTCCACTCGTCGCCGAGATGGCAGCTCCACTTCAATTCCGTCAAAGATAGCCCCAAATTGGTAACGTACCGCACTACTCGATCGATCGATCTTTCTATGCCTTACGATTCTCTCTCTCCGATCATCAATCACACTTACTTGATAGCAGATGGTGATCGACTTCTCCGCCTCCTGGTGCGGGCCTTGCAAGATCATGGAGCCCGTCCTCCATGGCTTGGCTGAGAAATTCGCTCATGTCGAGTTTGTCAAACTCGACGTCGATGAACTCCCTGTACGCCTTCTATCCTACTGCTCCTCCCGTCTCTTGTTGATTTCAATTTCAATTCATGGCATCATCTAAGTTTGAGACTCCTGTTTGACCTTGATGTGAATTAATTAGAAATGAGACAATGTGAATGATACAGATGAAATATAGGATTAATTAATGTCACTAGCTTCTATGCAGGCCTTAGCTCATATTACATCCGAAGACTTTATTTGTTTGGTGATAACAGGTGATAATTCATGTACTATTAGTCACTAGCAGCTTAATCCAGTTAATGGAAAACTAGCTCAGATCACATATATAGACCACAATTTTCAGCTTAATATGCAGAAAGCAAGATATATAGTGCGCGTTTGACAATCATTTTTTCAAGTAGCTGGTTTTGAAAAAGTTATTAGCGTTTAGTTGTAGCTGTTTGATCTCAACCACTAAAAAATTATCTAAAACGCTATAACTAATTGAAAAAACTATTCCCAAACAGGACCATACTCTCTCGAGACGCATACATGGATCGTCAATTTTTTTGCTTCTGTAGATCAAAGACTAGTTTTGGCATGCTCATGAGTTACACATAGTATCTTATTCATGGAAGTTCTTCATTCATTTAACCTTCTTTCTCTTTTCTCCGATCATCAGGATGTGTCACGGGAGTTTGGCGTGCAAGCAATGCCGACGTTCGTGCTGGTGAAGAACGGGAAGGAAGTGGATAGGGTGGTAGGAGCCAAAAAGGAGGAACTTGATCGGAAGGTTAACAAGTACCAGACTTTGCAGGCTGCTGCTTAAATTAAATGCAAATTCATGGCTCTATATGCTGGAGATTATGAATCTGGTTGAGGATACTATCTTCATGCTGAAACTTACAAGCTTCTGAGTAGTTGTTAGGTTCAGTGGTTTTAAAAAGATGGAATATAAGCTGAAACCGCAGTCTGCGTTCTGTATTATTTAACCTTGTTATCTGGTGCCGTTCAAATGATGTGTTGTTTTTTATATTGTGCATGGTTTCAAAGTGGACACTCAATTTCTGCCTGATTGTTTCAATTCCGACTTATTCAAGCAAAGTAATTTCTAGTTCATTTGGTTCGTAATAATTCATAGATCAATGCTCGAGTTATTCTTAAGAATCATTTACTTAATCATATGATCCACTTAATACATGGATCAGGTAGGATCAAATTAAACCCAGTGTTTTTAGCCATTGTCAGAAGAGAAATATTAGCAGCACTGTCTCAGTCACCCAACCAATTACCGTTAAAAATTTAATGGCGTCAAATAAATTACCATTAGAAATTTAATGACGTCAAACGAATTACCGAGCCAAAATCTTTATTTGCACTAGTTTACATAATTGGGTAACGGGTCAAGTCATAAAGTCTGACTTTTGTTGAATAAATCATCAAAATTTGCGATAGTAATTACACCAGATGAAAAAGACAAGAAAAAGAAGTCCACTATCATTTATGCAATTTCAAGCAGGTTTTAAGACTTGCTGAGTTGGTGATTTGCTCAAAATAAGTTTTGACGGAAATTTTATGAGTAAATTGCAAGTATTTAAGATATCTCATAATTTATTGTAAAAGTGATTCTAAAGTATAAATATATTGCAAATCTATACCAACGACTTAACATCTGTTAAAACTTAACAGAAATTACGAGAGAAATTCTCAAATTGACTCTTATGATTTCTAAAATGTGTTGAACAATTCTTTAACTTTATAATTTTATTTTTTAGTCATCATTCTTTATCACATGTATATTTTTTCAAACAATCTTCCAAAATTATTCATATTAATTTTAAATTGAGTCTAAAATATCTAAAATTTTTTATCAAATATGAAACAAACGTATAAAATAGATAATATTTATATTTAAATTTACTTTTTATACAAGAAAACTTATTATCAATTTTTTTTTAAGAATTAACAATGATTTTTTAAAAACTCTCCAATATTTATATTAAATTATTTAGATAATGTAAAAGATTTTCAACAATGACATTAAATTTATAATTATACATTTTGTTTAGCATATAGTTTATGAATTTTTTCTTCAATATTTTGATATAAAATATTTCATGTAAATTTACCTGCATAAGTTAATTAATGTTTGAAGTTTGCAAAAAAAAAATGCAAAGGTCCATAACACAATCTTCGTAAACTAATTTAAATTAAGCAAATAATTAAAAGTTGAAGTAATAATAAAACTGAGAGAGAAAGATAGTGCTAAAACACAATAGACAAAAGTGTAGAATGATAACATGACAGAAAAAATATTGATAAACATGTTACTTATGTAGAATTACACATCATTAATCCTAATAAATCGTATTTATTTCTTATCTATATTGTGTTTTGAACCATATCAAACGAATTAAATTTATAATTAAATATAGAAAACTTCTATAAAAAAAAAAAAAATCTAGAAATAGAATGAAAAAATGGATATTAGTATTTTCAAAGTTATCAAAGATAAAATAGGAAAGTATGTCGATTTGAAATTTTTTAATTTAATTTGTAAGTTGTTAAAATTTAATAAAATTTATTTTAAAATGTGTATTGGTTCAATGTTTTAATATTCTTATTTGAAGTTTTTTTTACATTATCTAGATATTTTAATAATATTGGAGATTTTTATAAAGTTATTGTTCATTCTTGTATTTTATTTTGATAATTACTATTTTTTCATAGTAAAAATGTAAATTTTAGTACAAAGATTATTACTGATATTATTTACAACATTTCTTTTCATATTTGATAATTTATTGAATATTTTAGACTCAATTTTAAATTAGTAAGAGTAATTTGAAAAGTTTATTTGAAAAAAATATACATGTAATAAAGAATAATAACCAAAAAATAAAATTATAAAATTAGAGGGATATTCAAAACATATCAAAAATTCTAAGGGTCAATTTGACTATTTTTTCGACAAATTCCGTTAAGTTTTAACGAATATTAAGTCACAAGTATAAATTTGCAACGTACTCATACTTTAGAGTCACATTTACAATAAATTTTTATTCCGATATAGATTTGCAATGAAATAGATACTTTAGTTACATTTGATAAAATTTACTCGAAATTTGATCATGAAAGTTTTGTTAACCCTCCCGATTATCATCAAATGTATCAACTACGAAATACTAGAAAAATAACACTCACGGACCCGGCAAGGAAAAGCCAAAAAATTCAGTGGTAACAACTTTTTCCACTAACCATAGCAACTTGGATATACACTAGATTTTTCAAAAAGGTTACGATTAAAGAGCTCCAACTAAACACTATGTAGACAGTTTGTAGTGGCTATCATTATGATTAGTGCACAAGTTTCAGAATCTTATATAGGAAAGAAGGACGTTTGTTTGGAAGTAGTGGACGAAATTTACAGATGAAAGCGAACTCAGGTTCGATCTTACAGGAAACAAGAAAAGGATGTGATGTGTCCTCAACAATTGATCTAGTGGTTATACTTCTGAGTATATTTATAGAGGTTTTGAGTTCGAACCTCCGATATCCCTAACCCCTACTCCCTTTGTATAAAAAAATAGAAAAGAAAAGGATGTGTTGTTTGTTTAAGAGGACCAGAGTGATTCCTTCTTTTTCCTACTTACTTCCCACTACTAGCATGAGAGTTCTTATGAAAAGGCCACAGATTGACCAGGCGTTCAAGCACTGAAGCACTTTTTGAATAATATCCGGTGAATCCTGCAGGGGTACCTGGTGGAGGGAAGTCTTCTGGTGGCATGGCAAATGGGCGAACCATTTTCTCCATTTTCTCCATTGTAAGATAGGACTTGGATCCAATCTCTTGCAATCTTTCTGGACCCATAATTGGTAGCGTGTGCTCCTGATGCAGCCAAGTTGCCTCGCTATCATTCCTCTTCTAGAAACAACATTATAACAGTGTCAATATCATATATTAAAAAACATCTTCAATGCATATCAAAATGTTTCACCGTGGGACCGAATTCCCACTAACAAGCACCAGTAGAGGCAGGAATTTTAATATACAACATCGCTGTGTAGAGAACTTCGTGCGGGACTCACTATAGATGTTCAAAGTATGATGATGGTACAATTTAGGCCCATATATGTTTTTTTTTATAATGACTCATTTTAGGATATCAATGTGTGTCATTGACACAATCTGGGTCTAAAAGAAGTCTTGTAAGAGTCCCGCACGGATCGAGTACTGTATATTAGAATGACCTTGTAGAGTCGGTCAAACAATCAACCTTTGTATATGTCAGTGCTGGAACCAGTTGAGAAGTCTCACAACAAATTAGATGTATACTCTCTTCGTCCCAACAAACAAAATTTATGCATTTGATTGGACACGAAGGTCAAGGAATATTGTTGATTAGAAGCAATAAGTCATATAAAACATAAATAGTTTTTTTGACTCGAAAGAGAAATGAAGGATAATAAAATAAAGTTGGTGTGAAAAGATTTCTTTAAAAGAGGAACATATCATTTTTATTGGGTAACCCTAAAAGAAAAATGTATCAAGTTCGTTGTGACGGAAGAAGTACATAATTTGACCCATTGAATATAGATCATTACCTCAAGGGGGGACAAGTCAGCACCACGGCTAAAGGTAATCTCAATACGAAACCGTTTGGGGTCTTCTAAAGCTACCTGTCATTCACAAAATTACTGTTATTATCCACATCAAGAAGATTTATAGGCACTTTATAGCATGTAACAGCTTTAAGTTCAAGTCTCCAATTAATGGAGAATTACTTAAATTTTAGTATCATTGTTAACCTATATCTGTAATGCTGATATAGCTTGAAACTACTTTATTATTCTCCAGAAAATAGGATTCTGCACCAAGCCTGTTCCTTGATATCTCTTATTCCCTTTGGTGATTTGCAGGCCCGGTTCAGGGTTTCTGGGGTTAGAGAAAAGAATGCATGTCATTCAAGATCCTCCATGCAAAAAGATGAATCATTAGCAAAGGATGCTGCCTTTTCATGACTCTGCAGACTTCTCTATATAGTGTATATATGAAACAACTGCTCATTTAAAGCAGGTCACCAAGATCTGGAGAGAACAAGTGTCCTTAATTTAGAAGACCAGACTGTATTTGCAGACACAAGCTTCTAAAAAAGTAACCAGTACCACCGTCAGATAGCTAGGTGTATGTGAGACAATATGAATGGTTTCTACAGGAGTATGCCCATGCGCAATGCAGAAATAGCTATTTAATAAACACATTTAGAGCAAGAAAGCAACTGTAGAAGTACAATATACACCTAGTAAACTCAAAGAAGGATACAGACCTCTGTGTTCTCGAACATTCTTATCACTATGTAACTCATGTAATCGAGCTCTTTCGTTTTAAACAAGCGATCCAAAGCACTTCGGAAAACGAGACCGTCTTCTCCTTGAAGAGATTCATCCAGGTTACAGTAACGAAGAACATTCATGAGGGAGTGAATATGAGATTCCTGTCGTTCAGATACATATAATATAAATAAGCTTTTAATCAATGAAGTTATGCAAAAAGCTAAAGTTCTACAGAAATAAACTAACAAAACGCTAAAAAGAGAATGCCAGCGGAGTCTTTCAAAATGTTCCATCAATACAAGTCGTAAGAGAATAAACGAGCAAGTTTCTCACTAGACTTGTTAAAATAGTAGTACTTGGATTATGGATAGTAGCATGTCTATCTAGTATTATTTGTACTCAAAATAATGGAGAAGAGTAGAAATTGTAGGCCTACAACTCTCTGTTTCTTCCCCTCTCTCCCTCTTTCACTTTTTCCACAGTATCTCATTTTCTCAACAACCTTGAACTTGGGATGATTCGGTAGATGCGAGAGTCAATTAGGCAATTGGTCCTATATTAGGGAGTACCATGTCTTTTAAATGGTTCATTGGTCTTCTTTATGACGTATCACTAATTTAATTTAAAAACAGACCAATGTCTCACCATCCTCACTCTTTTCCATGATGAATTGAATTAAACTGTCAAGTGTGCCTAGTATCTCAGCAGAGAATATAAATACCATGAAAAATGCCTCATCATCACCACCACCACAATAATAATGACAGATGAATAAGGACAGTATTGTAATAATAATAGTACACGAGTATGTGTAGTATATGTAGCAAGTTAAATAAAACGACAACAAAGTCATACTTAGTTCTCTATGATGATGCAGTTTGTACTCACCGATGTGAAGTAAAGGCGTGTGCGAACATGGCGTTCTGGTGTTTTAACATTTGCATACCTGGTTGAAAATTAAACATGTAAGACAACACTGTGGTGTAGATGATTATTAATATGCATGTACTATTGTTGCGGAGAGTTATTGTTAAAAGGCTGTGAAATCACGCGATTATACTAACTTTGGATCTAGACGGTATTTGGTTTCTCTATCATCATCATCGTCTTGATCCACTGACATGTCACTTGTGCTTGATCTTCTAATGTCATCCATTTTAACAAAAAGCCTTGGTTGACAATCTGTTTCATCCTTTACAGAGTTGGTTGACATTGACATAGAATCTTGATCTTGCTTACTTTTCAACTCGGAAACTTCAATAGCTTCTTCACGAGTATTCCTCAAATCGATCAAAACTTTTCCCAACAGACGACGGGCAATCTAAAATCCAGCAATAAAGTAGACCAGGTTATAGTTATATGTATGTAGGGGCTGTTTACATACAAAGAACCTTCCTGCTAGCCTCCATCATCTAGTCTCATTTTTATCACTGATCACTTTCCATAACGGAGTAGACTGAAAAGTGCATCTAAAAGAGAAACTTCACATGCACGTAATAATCATGCTTTATGGATACAGTGCAAACAAATATATGCAGGAGACATGGCATAAAAAAGTCCACCTTTGAACCAATCTTCAGCTTCTGTTTTGGGTTAATTCCGTACTCATTGGGGATGACACCATCGGCAAGTAACTGCAAAATGTCACAAAGCTCATCAGTTGGATATACAAGAGGCTAATAAACAACCACCATATGAGGTGCAACAGCATCTGATAACTAGTGCAAAGAAGTGGCATTCATTCTTAAAATTCAGGCTATAAAGTTACACATGATTGTCTGTCAGAGGTAGCTAATCTATAAAGTTGTAAGCCCCAAGTTTGTCCTCACAGTCCACATGGCAGCCCCATTTGCAATCATCTTCACAGCCTATATGTGGGGGAGCATGTAAAATGGTAAAACCTAACATGATGACTCAAGGGGACAATGCCAGACCTCAAAAACATGACTGATACCAGTGCTACAAACGTTGGGCTTACAAAACTGAAAGACTAAAAGGTAATGAAAGAAGAAAGCAAAAATTAAAGAGCAATTCAAGATTAGTTTAGGAATCAAGATTCCCACTAGAGGACAGGAAGCAACCATAAGTCGAATTGAGCCTACTTCTAGAATAGTGATCAACTTTCTAACATCAAGATAAGAAAAGTTCTATACCATATTATCAGTCGTACAGATAAGAAAAGTGCTATGTACAATTTGTGTGCCTCCCACAACATGAAGATTAAAGTAGACTGCAACAAGGTACAAGTAACTGTTTTCATTCAGCATTGTCTTTCTACTTTCACCTCATTATTCCTCCACGAGAGTTGCATATATGAACATTGCACTACAGCTTTTACATGAACATTGAATTTATGAGCTTTACACTATTGATACTCATTTTAGAGATTTGAAAGATTAAGGTACAAGAGGTATCCACTATACAGTTTAATTCAGTGTTTGCAGTCTTATATACTAAAAATGCTCACTAAGTCCCTTTTTAGTTGCACAGTTTGACTTTTGTAGTTGTGTTTGATCCAATTTTCATTCATTAAGAAGATTCTGTTAAAATATTCTAAAAAAGTATATTTAGAAACTAGAGATGTTCATTTATCATTTGCATATAAATTATTAAACTTCATATATTAAAACATTGAATCATAGATTAAATATTGAAAAAAAAATTGTAACAACTAAAAAGGACGGAGGAAGTATTAAAGACAGCGGTCATACCTGAGAAACCTTGAACAGTTCATCCAAACCTTCCAAATTAAGGTGTGCGTTATGGAGGAGGTCATATCTGTAACATCATGTCCAATTAGTACGGAAAATAGGTAACAAAAATAAATTGCAGCATGTCCTGAGCCTTTAGCCTAGTGGTTAAGCTCTGAGGACCTAAGGTGGAGGTCTTGAGTACTGTTAGAAGACTAAGTCAACTTAGTATTTATATCCTACCCAACTTCCATCTCCCCAACCACTATCTACCTCCATAACTCTTCCCATCTCCACTATCTACCTCCATAACTCTTGTAATCTCCCTATATAAAGGGATAATATCATACTGCTGATATCAAATTCTTCATCCTAAATACTTTCTGATATATTCGTTCACATGGTATCAAAGCCATAAACACATACAACAGCAAAACACGTTCTTTTGCCTTCAACTTAGCTGCTGCCCATCACCTGAACCCCCACAAACACTCACCAAACCCAGA
>JBBYHH010353662.1:0-12097 GCA_038382905.1 Daphne laureola | reverse complement strand
ACGAACTCGAACTCGAGCCGACTCTCACGAACTCGAACTAGTGATGTTCGAGCTCGGCTCGACTCGTTTACACCCCTAGTTGGGAGCATGAAGGGCGAAACTTTAGAAGGAGGGGTGTAATCATAAAAACAATTGTTTTAGGGATACGAATGTAAGGGTTAAACGTTTTAGGGTTCAATTAAGTCATTAATCCAAACAAATTGACCGTGAACGTATGAAACTAATAGTCAAAGGAGGGGGTAGTTGAAGATTTTCACCATACTACAGGAGTTATTTGCAGGTTTCCAAAAATTGAAAGGGCAAACTGAAAGTTTCCTCTAACCCGATGGGGGGTATTTGTAAAGAACGCAATATGAAAGGCTTTAAACTAGAGGGAAATGATTGTAGTGGTAATAAAACTACAGGGGTATCACTTTAGTTTGTCCAAACCAGAGATCTCCAAGAGGACGAGAGAAAGAGGGGGAAAGGACGCTTATGAAGAAATTGGCAAGACCGAGCCTCCCGGACACTGTGCGTCGGGTTCGTGTTCGATGCTGGCGATTGCCGACTCCAGTTCAACTCTGACCACCGTCGCACGGCGGCCCAAAACCCTAACCCTCACCTTACCACTATCAATCCCTCATTTCCTTTCCTCCGCCTCACATGGATTCCGGCAGAATTATGTTTTCCCGAGAAAACCCTAGGAACTTCGCCTCCTTCAACGGCGGCGGGGGCGGCAGCAAGGCTGTGCCGAGTGAGCTCGCTCAGAAGACTCTGCCGGCGACGATATTGGACCGATTCAGGGCTCTGTTGAAGCAGCGGGAGGATGAGGTTAGGGTTTCTGCCGACGATGACGATACGGCGCCTCTGGCCTCGGAGGAAATTGTGCAGCTCTATGAGATTGTGCTTGGTGAATTGACTTTCAATTCGAAGCCGATTATCACTGATCTCACTATCATTGCTGGTGAGCAGCGGGAGCACGCTGAGGGAATCGCTGACGCCATTTGCGCCAGAATTTTCGAGGTATTATGTTTATGCTGATTGGTAATACTAGAAAGTAGTTAATAGTTGCACAGTAATAACTCTTTGAGTTTGAAAAAGTAATCTTTGTTATTTGGAGCTTGTTGTTGTTGTTTTTTCCCCTTGATGGATATTCTGCTTGTCTGCAAACAGGCCCCAGCTGATCAAAAACTGCCCTCGTTGTACCTTCTTGATAGTATTGTGAAAAACATCGGCCGCGAGTATATTAGTTATTTCTCTGCCCGTCTCCCGGAGGTGAGTGATACTCGCCATATCCTATGCTTGCAGTTTCATTGCTTCTATTTTCCCATTTCATTTTACTTTATCCGTTTATTGCCAGGTTTTCTGTGAGGCATACAGGCAAATCCCTCCCAACCAGTATGCTTCAATGCGCCATCTTTTTGGCACATGGTCAACTGTGTTTCCAGCATCTGTTCTTCGTAAGATTGATACAGAACTGCAGTTTTCTTCAGGTAATCAGCAGTCATCCGCTACTACGTCAGTAAGGTCTTCTGAATCACCTCGACCATCACCACGTATACATGTTAACCCGAAATATGTTCGTCAGTTAGAACAGCAATCAACTGGTGAAAATGTAAGCTGTCTTCTTGCTCCTCTTTGTAGCGTATTGCTGTCCAGAATGCATGGGGACTCTGTAGTTTGTGACTTTCTCGGTTTATATTTGATTGTTCTCTTTTCTATCTTGTGCTGCCACGTAACCTTAAATGATTATTTGTGAAGTGCACGTATTCTTCATTGGTAAGCTTATTTTCCCCAATTGTTTTATTGATCAAAGGCCATAGTTTCCACTCTTTGCTTTGTAGAATTTTCATTTATTCATCTTAACTTATTGGTAGTCATAACTGATGTTGATTTTCCTTTCTTCCATTCATCTTTACTGTTTCCTCAATTGTTTTATCGTTCATAGGCCGCAGTGCTCATTCTTTGCTCTGTAGCACTTTTTTTCATTTATTTATTCTCAACAGACTAGTAGTCATAACTGATGCTCATTTCCCCTTCTTACATCTATCTTTAGTGTTTTACCTGATTGATTATCATTCATAGGCCATAGCGTTCATTCTTTGTTTTGTAGAATTTGGTTCATTTTTTTATTGTCAACAGACTAGTAGTCATAACGGATGTTGATCTCCCTTTCTTGCATTCGTATTTAGTGTTTTGTCTTGGGTCCCTGTCTTGCTCTTTAATCTTTTAGCTGTCTTAGAAATTTTACATTTTCTTTCTCCAGTTACTTATATTTCTGTAATTTTTGGTATTATAGTTCCTGTCTATTAAAGATAAAAGTCTTCTTTGAAAAGCTGTGATCAAGCATGCATGACTTTTCTATTGATAGGGAGTGGTCAAAATTTGACACTTGAAATGTGATATGCTTTAGCAGGAGATTAGGGGGACAGCCTCGGGTCTAAAGATTTATGAACAAAAACATGCAGTAGAATATAGTGATTTTGATTCTGATCATATGGATGTGACAAACTCAGTTGGGGTACAACGATTGAAGTCAACCTCTACCAACGGTCGTGCACCCTTTGCTGTTGGGAAGCTGCAGCAGCCTACTGTTTCAAGAGCTGAAAGAAGCCTCTCATCTCTGCCGTCTGAAGTTGATGAATTTGCAGCAGGCGGTTCTCCTCAAAGAATCTTTCCGTCTCCAGTGTCTGAAGTTGATTACAGGTATGGAAGAGTGACTGGAAGAGATGGGGATTTGAAAGATTGGAAGAGAAAACATTATTCTGAAGATGATACTAATCACCTTGAAATCTCTAGCACATATGGCATGAGCAATGGACACAGGCATCAAACACAGAGGGCTTTGATAGATGCTTATGGTGTGGACAGGGGAAGAGGAGGTTCTGACTATAAACCTCTGCATGTTGAGCGGCGGGATGTAAAAGGAATCGGTACTAAACTTGCTTCAAGATCATGGCAGAATACCGAAGAGGAGGAGTTTGACTGGGAAGATATGAGCCCAACATTAACTGACCATGGCAGAAGCAATGATTTCTCCACATCATCCATTCCTTCTGTTGGAATGGGTCGACTAAGGCATGGTAGTTTGCCTCTGGTAGGAGGTGAAAAGTTGCCTACATTTGTTGAGAACCTCCCTGATGCAAAGCCTCGCTTAATTAGGCCGCATATGATTGTTTCAAGGGCAGCTACATCCAATATTGAACCTATTTCATCATCACCTGGCTTATGGTCTCATTTAAACACTAATAAACCTCGTCCACTGTCTGTGCCGTCAATTTATCCACCGCAGAGGCAGAGTAGAGGTCAGTTCGACTCTCTTAACACTGGTAGTGCCATCAATCAGGCTCTGAATCCATATATTCTTGAGCAGCAGTTCAATAATTTTGAAAATAAGGAGTCAATCATGACCAGATTATCACAAACACCCGGTCAACATCTTTTGCATCAGCGACACCCTTCACAAGCACTGCAACCTCAGTTTCTTGCATCACAGGGCATTCAAGAAAAATTTCCATTTTCCGATGCAGCTTCAGTGCAATCTCGCTTACCTATTCCACCATTGAGCCGTGGATTTGCTCCACATGGGCATCATATGATGATGAGCAGGGTTCCACAAAGTTCAGTTCCTATTGGACAGCTCCCTGTGCCTCTTCGATCTGCTGTGCATGGTTCACTGAACTTGGAAGGAGTTTCCTCTTTGCCAGCTTTACCTCCGGGTAGCTGCCCTGCACCTCAGATGATCACATCATCCCTGCATGCAGGCTCAGCCCCCACTCAACCACAGAATACTCCATTTTCTGGTTTGATTAATTCTCTGATGTTCCAGGGTGTGATTTCATTAAAACCCTCTGTTCAGGTACTTTTCTGAGTTTCATATCTCTAAGAAATTAAACTTTTGTCTTATAAGATATCATCTCACTTGGAAAAATTGTTGCACAGGATTCTGTGGGACTTGATTTTAATATGGATGTCCTTAAGATACGACATGACTCTGCAATAAA
Source organism: Daphne laureola (assembly GCA_038382905.1). Lineage (NCBI taxonomy): Eukaryota > Viridiplantae > Streptophyta > Magnoliopsida > Malvales > Thymelaeaceae > Daphne > Daphne laureola. Next base: position 8,114 of record JBBYHH010353662.1, on the reverse strand, counting down.
TGCTTTGTATTCTGATCTTCCAAGACAGTGCTCGACTTGTGGCTTAAGGTTTAAATGCCAAGAAGATCACAGTACTCATATGGATTGGCATGTGACTAGGAACCGTATGTCTAGGAACAGGAAGCAGAAGCCATCTCGCAAGTGGTTTGTGAGTTCGAGCATGTGGCTTTGTGGTGCTGAGGCACTGGGAACTGATGCAGTCCCTGGCTTTTTGTCCACTGAGAATACTTTGGATCAGAAAGACGATGAAGAAGTGGCTGTTCCTGCAGATGAAGATCAAGATGTATGTGCATTATGTGGAGAGCCTTTTGAGGAATTTTATAGCGATGAAACTGAAAAGTGGATGTATAAAGGAGCCGTATACATGAATACTCCGAAGGGGTCGATTGCAGGATTGGATAGGTCAGACTTGGGTCCTATAGTGCATGATAAGTGCCGCTCAGAGTCTAGTGCTGTTACCACTGAAGATTGTGTTATCGCTGAAGGGGTACACATTCTTTCTTTGTGCATTCTTTATGTTTTTTCGTTCATGTCGTAGATGTTTCTTTGATTGAAAATCCATAGGTTGTCCTCTTGTGCGATGAATGTGGGAATAAGAAAATTAGTAAAACAATAAAGGAATGGTTAACTGGTTAGTATTTCAGTTTAAGTAAATTTAAAGTGTGTACATTCAGTGACCCTAACCGCTAAGTTCAGGCTTATTGATTACCCTTTCTTCATCATTGATTTTGAATGTCATCATTTTTCAAGTATATGATTTGCTATTTCTCTTCTTTTCTGTTTTAAATAAATTGCAGGTTACTACTGCTGAAGATGGGAGGGAAACAAAGCGGATGCGCAGTTAACTCACCATTCGGCTTTTAGATTTCTGTAACTTAAATTGAGCTTCTGAATCATGATAGTTTTCTTTTGCTTTGCAGTAGGCTGATGGTTGCAATCATTCTGTATCATGTTTTGATACGTGTATAGTTAGAGCTGTACTGTGCACATACCTTTGCAGCAAAAAAAATGACAAGAATTTTTCTGCGTACTGCTAGCACTCTCGTCCTCTGACTGCCTAGTAACTGATTTGGAGAGTTGAAACTGTTATTGTTTAGATTTTCAACTTCAGCAGCCAAAAATGACAGACTATCGTTGCATGAGTTCCTGTTGGTCATTTTTCAAATATACTGGCAGCTTGTTTTTGCACAATGAAGAGGTATTTGTTGAGTTAGATCCCCTATAGTTTTATGCCTCTCCGCCTGATTTTGAGTAATGCAGGAAGGTTGATTAGCTGCAACTGCAAATGTTTATTTGAAGCCTCAAGGATTCTTCCCTTTCAGCTGATGAACAAAGTGACAGCACTCACTGGCATTTGTTTCTGCCTTCTTTTAATTCAATAATGTATTTTGTTCATTGTTTCAAAAGCACAGTATGAGCAATAAAATAGACTTCATTTTGGTTTGAATTTGTGGAGTACATCAAATGAGATGATTTCTTACTTCACTCTGATTGATTTACTTACATATTATCCCTATATACTCAAATGAGTTTTACAGTGATGATGGTGAATTTGTCATCAGTTCCTGAAGTGAACAAGTGAGGAACTTGTACTGGTAAGCCGTTGGTGGGTTCTGCTGTTTAGCATTTTATGGTGCTTGTTTGTGATGTAATACTGCATTGTCATTGTCCTGTCTGTGTTGAAGGACTAAAGCTGCATCTTTATCACCGCGCCCGCTGATATTGATGACAACCTTGTTCCCTTGGTGGAGGGTAGGACAAAGTTTCTCCAGAAAGGCTAATGCATGGGCGGCCTCTAAAGCTGGAATTATTCCTTCTAATCTGCACAGTAACTGGTATGCTGCATGTTTATAAGTTAAAAGATTTGTTAAAAAGGGTAGAAAAATTTATTGCCTGCGTGTTAATCTGCTTGCATGCCTACCTTTCAGAGCTTCTTGATCTGTTGCGGTGTGGAACTCTGCTCGGCCAGTCTCTTTGAGGAAGCTCACCTCAGGCCCTACTCCTGGGTACTGCAGCCTGAATCGAACTCATTTTTCAGCTTATTGGACATGATTGAGAACTGAAAAAGATGTGAATCCGAGTACTCACCCTACACCGATGGAGTGCGGAAGTAAAATTTGACCTTCCTCATTTTGCAATAGGTAGCTCATGGCTCCATGGTACACGCCAACCTCACCGGTGGCAATGGTGGCCGAGTGTCGCCCGCTGTCCAAGCCAAATCCTGCAGCCTCGATGCCTATCAGTCTCACATCTTCATCTCCCATGAATTCATGGAACAAACCTAATGCATTGGAGCCGCTACCGATGCAAGCCACAAGCACGTCCGGCTTGCCTCCCCATTTCTCTAATGCTTGCTTCCGAGTCTCCTTTCCGATTACCGACTGGAATTCTCGTACAATGCTAGGGCATGGGTGAGGACCCACCACCGTACCAGTCAAGTAATAGGTCCTTTCAAGGTCTCCGACCCACTCACGGATTGCTTCTGAGCTTGAGTCCTTGAATGTCCCTTCAACAGGTATGACCTACATAGGTACAAGTGGGGGACATCACAAAGGTGATACATCAATTGCTTCCGCCAGAAACAAAACGTCTATTCATTTTCTGTGACTATAGGGTGTATTTGATAATAATTTTTTAAAAATAGTTTTTGTATTTTAAAAAGTTATTTACAGGTAATTTTTCACTATTAACTGTGTAATTGTTTGATCTTAATTATTAAAAAATTATTCAAAACATTATGATTATTTGAAATAATTATTCCTAAACGGAATCGAAATGATTATTCCTAAATGGGGCTGCGGTGTATGACAACCTGAGCGTGACTCAACATCAACATGCGCCACCCAAATTCAGCTCATGTCAATGTTTTGTGTGTGCTATGAACATGTGTCTGAATCCAATTTTGTGGTCACCTTTTCCATGTGCAAGATTGTGATGTGAAGATTAGTCAATTCGTTTTCTCCTATGTTTTGTTTGCATGGTCTGTATTAACTAGGCAATTAATTTATATTCTAAACTTATTGCTATAGGTTCTAAGTCATTGGTCCAACTTGTATATATATATATATATATATGTGAAGAATTTGTTTACAAAGTACCCAAATCAAGGTAAATATACAATTGAAAATATTTAATCTACTTAAATAGTAATGATTTTTCATTTTTCAGTCGCTTGGATGATATATTAAAATAGACTATTTTTCTTGAGCCATTTCCAGGTTAATCAAATTAATTAAGTTTTTAATGTGATAACAAATAGAGATTTTATCTTTCTCAAATTTAGTAAATTTGTTGTTTCTAAACTTAAATTTATCAAGCTTTAAAGAAAACCACAAGCAAACAGGGCCTAACATTGTTTGGATTAGACATTGGTCAACATCTATGTGTTGTTAATTTGTTATATAGTACCTAGCTTAAACTCCATTTTTAATCCATTAGCTTTGTCTATATTTATGTTTATGTCATGTTTTAAGAATTTATCATATTTGAGCCGGTTAGTTTTGGTCTTGTCTCAATCAAATTATACACCGTTAAATTGACTATTAAATTAAACGGACTTCAACAAAATATGATAATAGTAACTGAACTTTTTCTATGGTTCTATTTGCCCCAATAGTTTTAAATCTATCACTATTGTCCCCCCCAAAACTTTCAACTGAATTTCCCATCTAAAACCCGACAACACCTCCACCGTGCTCATCATCCCAACGTGGTTCCACTCCTCCCAGCGCTCTAATTAGCCGCGCCAACACCTCCTATTTCCTAACTGCCATTGCATAGGTTCCACCCAATCCCGACGCAAATCGTCATGATTTCACGATGACCAGGAGAGGGCTAGGAGTTGGGCCGATGGTTTAAATGTTAGATTTAAGACTTTAGGTTTGTTAAGATGTTAAATTTAAACTTTATGGCATTTTATATAAAACTATAAGGTGCAATGTGAGTGATAGGAAAAGTTTAGTTACTAGAATTTCCATTTTTCGCAAAAGTCCATTTAGTTCAACGGTCAGTGTAACGGTGTAGGATTTAATTTATAAAAAAATAAAAAAATAAAATTAAAGGTTCCGAATAGGATAAATTCTAGATCTGAATAGGATAATAAGAAAAATCAAATGACTAAAAATGAAATTTATCTATATATCTACTAACCATCTTATCCAAGAGAAAAATTACTAATCCCTACATCTTTTTTGGTGTAGAAGAAATTTCTGTGAGATTGTTTTCTGTGTTTTTTAATGTTGCACGATATGTTTATAGAAAAAGTTAAAGGAAGAGTTGGATTTTGAAATTCTTTTGATAAAGGGTGAGAAATTAGTGTTTTGAACACACCCTTTATCTCAATTTTTTTTTGTTGATAAAATCTCAACTTTTCTATTATTCCCTCCATCTCTAAAAATTCTGTATGTTTTTTTTTTCTTCTCGATATTGTGATAGATTCGAATTATTACTAGAAAAATCATCAATTTTTTTTAAAAGAAAGATATTTAGAAATAAAAACATTTAGCTGTAATTTACGTACATTTAAAATATTTAACTTTACATACTATTGAATAAAAAAAAAAAAAATCATAAATTAAATATTTAAAAAAAATGCACTATTTTTTTTTAGGGATTAAGGTAGTATATTCTTCGCGTCTCCTAATACTTATTAATTTTGTGGTATTATTACATTAAAGGTACTCGGCTAAAGCCAACAACATCATCACCAGTGATCCTAATTAGGATACTCCCTACCCTACTTCCTAAAGAGGTTAGGTCTTAATTATTATTTACAACTCTGAATTATTATGAATCATTTTTTTTTGTTCCTATATTATAATTCAGAGCTACTTAATCTTTGAATTATTAATATCGAGGGAGTTTGGTCATTTAACTCAATAATTCGTCACACATGGAATTAACAATGTTAATCTTTGACGGCTTAGTACCTAATTTGTACAAATTTAAAAAATTTAGGACAATAGTATACAAAAAAGATGTAATGGGACCAAACCAATAATTTATGTGTTGGAGAGGATCGAGAAAGAATAAAGGGGAGAGATTTGGAGATGAATTAGATCGCAAAGTTTTATACTTTTGGATATCTATGAAAGGTTCACGAAGTTTCGGGGACCATTTTAAATATTTCATCTTAGATCAACTAACAGTGAAAACGGTCAAATGATCAAATTGTCTCGATATTAATAATTCGAGGACTGAGTAGCTCCGAGTTATAGTACATGAACCAAAAAGAGTGATTCACAATAGTTCAGGAGAGTAAACAATAATTAAGCCAAGAAGTTAAACACGTTTTGTTCAGCCTAATATTTAATCCATGTTTTATTTCTTTAAATTTTGATATAGAAAATTAAATAATTTATATTATAAACTAACATTTATAGTTTTTAAATACATTTTTCAAACGGTTTCTCTAATAAATTTATTTCTAACAATAATTTAAATCAAACACAATAAAAAAAAATCAAACAATTTTTTTCTTTTTGGGATGAAGGTTATATTTCTTTACCATCAAGTTTTTAATTTACAGTTAACCAATTCGATTGGTGATAACCAACGATTACTCCCCTCAGTTTACAATTCTACAATGCTATTGTATTCCACTATAATTTAATTAACACTATTAATCAATCCTTTAATATTTCAATTAATAGAATAAATAACGGTATTAATGAATCATAGTAGAGATAATATGAAGAGACACAGAACCACTACTTTATAATTGAAAACTGACACTACCTTCTCATAAAAAAACAAACAAAAAAACCTGAAACTGCCCGCCAACTATAATTATGTTACCTGCATTCCTTTCTAGATATTACATTTTTTTTAAATATTTAATTTATAATTTTTATTCTTTAATATTTAATAATTTATATATAAATAATAAATAAATATGAACATTTCTAATACGGTATTAACTAAATTGTTAATTAATTTTTTAACCAAAAATATAATATTATTAATCATTTATAATAAATAACAGAGAGAAATGCCCAAAAAAGGACTCACTATATTTATGGTCAAACACATCACATTTTTCAAACAAGTTTTTCCCGTTTCACAGTCTATTTGGTCGGTAGTGGTACTACTACCTCTCCTGTTATTTGACTTTTCATCTTTATGATATGATAAAAATAATAAATACAATAATTAAAAATTTATATTAATATAATTCATTATCCATTTTTTTAATGTATATTAATACTCCTCTCGTCACTTTTTAGATACACAACATAACTTTACACTTGTGTGATTTAAATTTTCATTAGGAATATTTTTCTAATTTTTTTTTTTTTTAAATCATTTATAACTAGAGATGGGACATAAAAAAAAGAATGGAAGAGGGTCACAAGCTAGGTAGCTACCTGAGCACCAAGCAGGTTGATTAGGCGCACGTTAGACTCCTGTTTCTCTATATCATCTGTACCCATGAACACAGTGCACTCCAGATCAAGCTTCGCACATGCAGCCCCCGTCGCAACGCCGTGTTGGCCAGCCCCGGTGGCAGCCACCACCCTCCTCCGCCCCATCCTCTTGGCAATCATCGCCTGCCCTATGGCATTGTTGATCTTATGTGCACCTACATGGTTCAGGTCCTCCCTCTTTAGATAAATCTCCGGCCCTTCTCCGCCGTTACTCCTCCTGTAGTGTTCACTTAGCCGCCGAGCGTAATATAACGGCGTCTCTCTCCCCACGTAGTCTCTTAACGCCGTTGCCAGATCATCCTACATAATACATAATCACAAGATGATCTATCTATCAATCAACTGAACCTTAATTCCAATTTGTTGAGGTCAGTTAGTTATATGAATCTTTATGTCTCCAGTCCGCTCTATTTATTATATTCAATCACATGATATAGAAATAAAAATACTTAGCTCACTTTATACAAATTAAGTTGGTGCAATGTTCATATAATAATGACCTGGAATTTGGGATCATGTGAGATTAGTTTAAGTTCCGCTTCGAGTTTGGAGAGACATGATATGAGGGTTTCTGGCACGAACTTCCCGCCAAATCTTCCAAACTTTCCGGAACTGATGATATTGGTGGCGGGTTCTTCGGAGTTCTGGATTGGTGATGGTGGACATGATGGCATGGTGGTGGTGAGTTTTGCGGTGGTAGCACAGTTAGTGGTGACAGAGATCATGATGTTGGGGACCTTTGTGCTCATAGACAGATAGTGTTGGGATGAAATAGGATTTTTCATCATGATCAGCATTGTGCTAGGCGAACAAGTTTGGACGGGGGCCATCAATATTCAGAAAAATTGGAGCTGTGAATTAGTATTTTGGATGACAGACAGAGAGATATGAAGGATTTTGCTGGATGTCTTGCATGTATTTAGAAATTGGCTGGTAATAATATATATAGGTTCATAGAATAGAAGCGCCAAAACATATAATATATAAAAAGCAACTTAAACGTGTAAAGTGCTCTAGCAGTTTAAATGTGATGACCACTTAATCCAAATCTGTTTTCCGCTTTTTTTCCGGGTTTAAATATGAGCGGATCATTAACAAAAAACAAATTATAACTCAAAACACAATTTTTATATATTCTCTCCGTCCTTAATTAATTGATTCATATGTTTTTTTTGTTATTTTACAGTATTTAATCTATAATTTATTTTCATGGATATTTAGATATTTAAAATTAAAAAAATTATGTGTCTATCATAATTTACAACATATTTATTCTAAATATATTTTTTTAGAATTTTTTTTCATTACTTATCTTTAAGAATATGGGTAATTATCAAAAACCTCCCATCAGGTTTGTCATAATATTCACTTTGCCCCCCGTATTTTCAGAATTCTCAGAAAAAATCCTTGAGATTTGAGAAAACCTACAAAATCTCCCGTTAATTTGCTACATTTGACCGTTAATTTTTCCGAAAAAATGCTCTTATATACCCTAAAAAATTCAATCCTCACAATCTTACCCCAATTATTTCACACTTCACAAATTTGCCCCCTCACACATCTCCAGCTCGACAAAATCGCAGGTATCTGGTCGGTTTGAGCGCCTTTGTCGAGCTGAGGATGTGTGAGAGGGGGAAAATTTGTGAAGTGTGAAATAATTGGGGTAAGATTGTGAGGATTAAATTTTTT
>JBBYHH010353551.1:0-12098 GCA_038382905.1 Daphne laureola | reverse complement strand
TGACATTTCATCATGTTTCATTAGTGGTAACACCTAATGACACCTTTTTAGTAAAAGTAGGGGTACTTTGGTAAAAGGGCATGTCAAAGTGCAGAGTGTATTTACCCTACCACATGAGACACACCCCTAGGGTGGTAAATACCTCATGTCCAGCCTTAAGGGGTTGTTTTAGGCGAAGAAGTGCCTCCCAGGAAGGCACCATTTCGCCGAAAGGGGTGGTTACCAAGTGTAGAAGGCCTTATTAGTGTAGTAGGGGGAAGTAACTTCCCTAGGCCAAAAGGGTGCAAATTTTCGGCCTAGAGGGGAGTTACAACCACCCTTAACTCCCTCCTACTCATCTATAAATATATGGGAAGTGGGGCTGGCCTTACTACCACGAAAATACACAAGAATTTCTTCTTGTTCTTCTTCATCTTCATCTTCTTCCTCTCTTGATTGTGGCCAAAATTTTTATCATTTCCTAGGAGCATTTTGGGTGGATATTTGGTGTGTATCTTCCACACATCCATCCCCTTAACATACCTTCAATTCAGCTCTCTCCATTGAAGAAAAGGTGCCAACACCATTGAAGAATTCAACGGTGGAACTCGGCCAACACAATGAGGGAGCAAGGATTTTCAATCCTTAAGCTATTTTCCCAAGGAAAAGGTATGTATTTCATCCCTCTAATTCATACTCATATATGTCTTTCTTCCTTCTACTTGAATGCAAGAAAGAGACATGATTAAATCAAATGACATCATGCTATATATATTTCGTCACTAAAGTGAAAATTGGTGAACTTTTGTGCATTAAATGAGATTGTAGAATGATCTAAAATCAACATTAGAACCATCAAACTATAGTGAAACATATTGGAACCCCTTGTTTGATGAGAGAGACCTTGTGCTTGATAGTTCACATGCTAGGTCATTCCATGAATACACTCTCGGGTTCTATGAAGATATTGTCCACATAGTGATAAAGTGGATATCTTGCATCTCATCAGAACTACGACTTATGGGCATACCAATGCACTTGGATTGAGAATGTTAAAGTTAAACTTTGATGAGACCATGTGCATAGGTTGGTTGTATCAATGGAGGATCATTTTCCTTAATGTATTTGTCAAGTATGCTAGGGAAGTTATAAGAGCAAAGGGAGGGCTCTCAAGGATTGAGAAGGAAGAGCCACTGGAGTCTCACCACCTTATTTCCAAGGGAAGGCAAAAGCTTGAGCAAGAAGAAAGGAAGCTCACTTTGTAGGGTGACCAAACTTCTAACCATTCTTTATGTGATCCTATGCATGCTTGGACTATTGATTGGATCTTGAATACTCTTGATGAGAAATATGTATATGAATATGCTTTGATGAATGATGTATGCTTGATGACTCATGATGAGATATTTGCATGTTTAGATGCCTTGATGATGAGAAATGGTTTGAATAGCAAGTTTGTTAGTAACTTTTCATGCTACTTGTATGAGCTTATATTCGGCAATGATGTTGATACTAGAAATACGAAACTTGTGTACTCCCATGAAAAAGGAGCAAGAAAGAACAGATTGTTCATCTTGCACCAACTTGATGTTTTATCATTTTCTATCCATGAGCTTATTGCTTGGGACTATGGTGCATTTAGTGGGATGTGTAGGATGCATCACTATTCCATGAGTTCTTTGATTAAGGGTAGCAAGTGTTATGACCTACACTATGGATGTTTTTCTTTCATGCTTATTTTGCGGAACATATGCAAGGTACCATTAGTGTTGAGCATGAGATTGCATATCACCTTGCCAAGGACATGTTTGGCCGAGAACTAGAGCAACATTCTTATCATGACTTCCTTGAGTTTAAGTTCCTTTATGATCATATCATTCTCTCTCGGAAGCATCTCATGAATCTTTTTAAGCTCTTGTTCTTACTTTCCATGCACATTGGTGTTGTTATGATTGTATGTTTGAAATGGTGAACACCACAATTGCATTTTGTTATGCTCTCCCACCTACTTCTTCAAAGCCTTTAAGTTTTAGTTCACTAACCCCTAACCTTCTTTGAACTTTTATGAATGTCTTTGAATTGTAGGAATTACACCTTATAGATTTGATGGCAAATCCTTTTTAAGAGGGATGGTATGATCTGATCCTAAGGAGAATACATGGAAGCATTGAAGAATACATGGGTTACTTTAGAAGGCTAAATTGTAGATCTATAAAAGGGGAATCCAATTCCACCAGTCTCACCCAATTTGGAGGTCTGTAAATCCCTGTGCAGCCGTTACAAGAACAGTGCATCAAGCTCCTTCACAGCACTTAGCCATTTTTGGAATTCTTTGGAGTCCACCAACCAAAGTGCTCCAAATATAGTAAAATGACTATGCATTGGAAAGGTCTTGGAAATAGGAAGAGTGGTGCTGGTTTCATCCAATTTGGAGGTGAAATGAAGCTTAGGGACTCAATTTAAGATTGCAAAAGTGTCACTATCAATAGTGGCGCCCTCCAGAAGAATGAAGCCAAATCCAATTAAGATGAGAATGAGACCCCTTTGAATCGATCTTTCCTCTTCAAGATACCCTCCTAACACCCTTTTGAGACATTTCAAATGTAATACTCATGTTAAGACTCTTATGGTAATGTTTAGTTAGCTTAGTTAACTAGGGTTAGTATCTAATTTGGGTTGAAATGTATTAGTTAGCTACTAAACCCTAGGGTAACTTAGTCTTTGCACATTTTAGGGTTGTTTGGCCAGATTTTGATACTTTTCCTAGGTTATATGGGAGCCTTCAAACACATTATATCAAACAAGATTGAAGAAGCTATTTGCTCTCTCTGGTTCAACTAGGGTTCTCCTTCTACCTCCACTATCCAGCCCCTAGGTTCAACTCTTTTGGACCTAGGATCTAAATCTATATTGCTTCAACATTCATTTGATGAGGTGTTAGATCCATCCCATCAACTATGACATCAAAATCAAACCCAATGATGCACAAAGCTAGGGTTTGAGCCAATTCTATTCCACCCATTCTTTCTCTTTTAGATCCGGGTTTGTATGTTCTTCCTAATCCAATAGGAGATTCATATCAGTAATACCAAGTGAATCACAAACAAAATTCATATCAGAATTTTCAAATGCACCCCATTGTCACGCTGATAGCAACAATGTTTTTACCTTTCTCATTCTGAACCTTTTTGGCTTGTAGGTTTCACTCTTCTTGGCTAAGAAGAACACCCAAGTGTATCTGGTGTAGTCATCAACTATTACCAGACATTATCTCTTTCTGCCTATGCTTGTGGGATCAATGGGTCCAAAGAGATCCATATGTAGTAGTTCTAGAGCTCTTGAAGTAGATATCATGTTCTTTGCTTCTTCTCTTTGATGCAGGCTTCACATTCTCTCTCTTTGTCAAATCTTAGATTTGGCAGTCCACGTACTAGGCTCTTGTTGGCTATCTTGGAGATAGTATGCATGTTGGCATGTCCAAGCCTTTTATGCTACAACCAACCTTCATCTTTGTTAGAAGCAATAAAGAATTTGATACTAAAAGTAGACAGTTCATGAAAATCAACAGTATAGACATTGCTGCATCTTCTACTAACAACTAAGGTTTTGTTTGAGCCTTTGTCAATCACATGACATTGTTCTGGTTCAAAGATCACTTTGTAACCAATGTCGACTGATGCTTATCAGATTATGCATTAGGCCTTTAACTAACAACACGTTGTTGATGGTGAAGGAAGTATTCTTACCAATGTTTCCAACACCAATAACTTTACCTTTGTTGTTGTCTCCAAAGGAAACTGTACCACTTTCTTTTGGTATAAGACTGAGAAATTTTTCTTGAGCATCCACTATCCAGGTACCAAGTCTCCTTCCTTGCTACTATCAAGACATTGATAAACTCAACTTACCTTTTGAACTCACTTCTTGGTTCCAAACTTGTTAGTAGCAGTTTTAATAATCAAAATTTGTTTCAAACCAAAGATGACTTTTCTATTTATAAACATGCAGTCCCGTTTTGAGTGACCTTTCTTGTGACAAATATGACAAGTATTAAGAGTAGTATTTGAAAAGTTATTTTTGAAAATAACTTGTTTCTAGTATGGCTGATAACCAATCCACACCTTGTCATATGCAGCTCTTTTTTACCAAGCAGAAGATTCAAATTCCCTTCACCTTCAGCAAATCTTGCTAAATATTTTGAAAGCACTTCATTTTTATATTTTAGACTTGTCATTTCTTTCACCAGATTGATCTTCTCAAACTTTAACCTTTTGACAAGAGATTCATACTCTAGAAAAATATTCTTAAGGTCTGCTATAGGATCAACGTGTTGATAACTACTGGAACAAGATGACTCTAAAAATAGATAAACATGTTTATCCTGTTTAGCCATCATGCAGTAGATGTCTTCTCTTCCGTTGAACCATTCCTCTTCTCTGGTTGTAAGAGAGGCCATGCTTCTTGGAGATTCACCTTCTCTTTCATTAATTCCACAGTTCCAGTTCTGGAATGTATATTCTGAGGAGAATGAGTCACAATCTCCTGTTTCATTTGAACACACTGACTCCTTTATATCATACTCATTTATTAGAGCGTTCCACATCTCTTGTGCACTGTCACAGTTGTGAATAATGTTAGCAATTTCAGGAGTAAGAGCACATAATAATAAGCTTACTGCCTGAGCATTAATGGAGCAGTTTTGTCATCCTCTAATGTATAATCTATGAGAGGCTTGGATGGAACCTCTATTGGTTCATACTCAATGATTCTCCAACATCGATAGTCTTGAGCTTGGATGTATGTTTCCATGATGATTTTTCACCACCTGAAACTTACAGAGTCAAATAGAGGAGGCACAGATGAACTTTATCCTGCAGACACACATGTGTACACTATCTGATCTTTATCTTTAAATTGTAAGGTTCTTGAAAAGAAACATGCTCTGATACCAATTGAAGACCCATATATGGCTAAGAAGGGGGTTGAATTGGCTTTAAAAAAAGTTTAAAACTTTTTTTCTTTGCAACCCAAACCCTCAGATCAACAGGTTGATAGATCAGAGTTGAACATACTTGCATCAGCAAGGTATCAACGCGTTAACGGTTAGCAGAAATAAGAGTTGTAAGGCAGAGTGAATGACACAGAGATTTATAGAGGTTCAGTCAACTTGACCTACATCCTCTTCTCAAGACACACCTAAGAGTTACTCCACTAGAACTGAGGCCTGACACACAAGGCTTATACAGATTGCCTGACACATATGACTTCACCAAGGCTGCCTGACATACAAAACTGTACTCCTAATACATGACTAACAGGACTTTACCAATTACCTGACTAACAAGACTTTACAAATTACCTGACTTACAAGCCTTGATCAATGGTTGCCCGACACACAGGACTTTACCCCAAGATTGCCTGACAAATAGAACTTAGAGTAATGACAGTAAGACTGTGATCAACGCATTGATAGAACAGACTATCAACTTTCCTCTTTCTTACAAAGTTATACTTAATCAGTAATGAAGAACTGGTCTAACACTACCAACTAATGACGTTGGTCAATATAAGCGCAAGAGAGAAAGCCTTTTACAATAAAAGATGTAGAACAATATGCTTCTCTGAAGATAGACTCTATGGTGTTGGTAGAGTTGATGTTGATGATCTTCTGGATGCTTGTAGCTTTGTGAATGATAGCTCGAGAGTGTCTTTTGGTTTGTGTGAGTGAGTAGGAGAATGAAGAGTATTCAAAGAATGTACAGATCATTGTTGTATGTTCTTCTTCTTTTCCTTCTTCTTATACTGCTTTTATAGGCTCCAGAATGTGTCTGGATGGGTAGGAGCATCTCCAGATCCTTATATAGCCGTTGCGTATGAAATCTTTTCTTTTTAAAGCTTTGTGAATGTTACCTGATTGATTTCTAGCCATTGTGAATCTTTCCAGATTTCTGCCATCTTCCATAAATGCGTTGATGAAGGCTAGCTTCAGCAACTTGATGGATTTTCTTCTTCAATACTGACCTTTCTTGAGAGCTTCAAACTTGAATAACTTCTCTCATTTGTGTTGCTCAGTAGTGGAGTGGATGGCTGCATGATTGAATGTTTCATGGCGCTCTTGAAACTTGAAGCTTGTATTTTGAACATCTTGCCATCAACACATTGATGCTCACTGCATCACACGCTTTGCTGTTTTCTTTCCTTTTCTGAGCTCATTGCATCTTTGTAATCTAAAATATTCGGGATTTGGTGGAGCAATTAGCTGATAGTTTCCATCTTCTTCATCTCCAGCATTTTATCTTCAAATTCCTATGAATGTGACTAAGAAACAAGTCCACATTAATCAAGAATTTGGATCAAAATTTGTATATGTCGAGATATGTATTTGTGCATATTATAACACATGATTACTTGTACTTTTGATTACTTTGCACTTTCATCCCACATTTTTTATATTTACAATCAATAATTAATAATCTTGGTAAAGACACTAAGTTTATTAAAACTTTGTAAAATGGTCCTCAAGGTTTTGGAATTATCAAAACAAGTGATTGGAGGCAAAAAAATTCAACAAAGGTTGCCTGGCAAACAAGACTAAGAGTGATGACAGTAAGACTGTGATCAATGCGTTGATAGAACAGACTATTAACCTTTCTCTTCCTTGGGAATTTTCACTTAATCAGTGATGCATAACTAGTTTAGCACTATCGACTAATGAAGTTTATCAATATAAACGCAATAGAGAAAGCTTTTTACAATAGAAGATGTAGAACAGTGGGCTTCTCTGAAGATAAACTCTCTGGTGTAGGAAAAGATGATGTTGATGATCTTCTGGTTGCTTGAAGATTTGTGATTGATAGATCGAGAGTGTATTTTGATCTGCGTGAGTGAGTAGGAGAATAAAGAGTATTCACAGAATGTACAAATTGGCATCGTGTGTTCTTCTTTTCTTCCTTCTTCTTCTACTGCTTTTATAGGCTCTAAAGTGTATGTATATGGGTAGGAGCATCTCCAGATCTTCATATAGTTGTTGCGTATGAAATCTTTGCATTTTGAAGCTTTGTGAACATTGGCTGATTCATTTTTAGCCGCTGTAAATCTTTCCTGATTTCTATCATCTTCCATCAACGCATTGATAAAGACTGACTTCAACAACTTGATGGATTTTCTTCTTCAATCTTGATCGTTCTTGAGAGCTTCAAACTTGAATATCTTCTCTCATTGTTGTAGCTCAGTAATGGAGTGGATGGCTTCATGATTGAATGCTTCATAGCTTGTGAAACTTGAAGCTTGTGTTTTGATTATCTGGTCATCAACACATTGATGTTCACTGCATCACACGCTTTGCTAATTTCTTTCCTTTTCTGAGCTGATTATATCTTTGCAATCTGAAATTTTGGGATTTGA
The DNA here is from genome assembly GCA_038382905.1 of Daphne laureola. Classification (NCBI taxonomy): domain Eukaryota; kingdom Viridiplantae; phylum Streptophyta; class Magnoliopsida; order Malvales; family Thymelaeaceae; genus Daphne; species Daphne laureola. The sequence goes on along the minus strand of JBBYHH010353551.1, from coordinate 4,715 downwards.
TGGAACAATTAGCTGATAGTTTCCATCTTCTTCATCTCCAGCATATTATCTTCGAATTCCTATGAATGTGGCTAAGAAACAAGTCTACATTAAGCAAGAATTTTGACCAAAACATGTAAATGCCGAGATATGCATTTGGGCATTTTATAACACATGATTTCTTGTAATTTTGAGTACCTTGCAGTTTAATCCCAACATTTTCTATCTTCACAACCAAGAATTTATAATCTTGGTGAAGACACTAAGTTTAACAAAACTTTTCAAAATGGCCCTCAAGGTTTTGGAATCATCAAAACAAGTGGTTGAAGGCAACAAAGTCAACAGTGTATGGGTTTTTCGTTATAGTTCTCTTCCATGTTCATAAATAAGATATCGAATAATGAACTCTGAGTTAACCACTTGGCTAAATACACTTCTTGATGCCTTGATTTTAATTCTTACGCTATGTACTATGGGTTGCAACTTTTACTATGATTGATGTTTGATTATTATACGATGATTGATGCATGCAAACCTTAACATCATGCTAGAGCCTCTATCTTAAGAAAACTCTTTAGTATCATGCTAGGACCGATAATTGAACTATGCTAGTGTCATGTTAGGAGCAGGGAGTCTAAATGAATTTGGTATCATGTATAGGCATGAGAGACACTAGTGCTTAGGCCTACAAAATGATAATGACATGTTTAGGGTTTTAATGCTTAGAACCATGAAACTTGTATAAACCCATGTAGTTAAATACTTAGGTACGAAATCAACAGACAAAAGAGTTTTATTAAAAAAACTCACGAGATTAAGAGATGATGTAAGCCAATAACAATTAACGAATAATTGATTGTCATGACATCATGAAAGTAACAAGATATAAAGTTTAAAAAGTAGAATACCTAGGTCATGGAATCGCATTAAAGAACTAATAGTCATTTAGGTGACATGCATCATGAACGGTTGACGATATTAAACATTTGAAGTTATGTGTAAATGGGACGCACATGACTTAAAGTGGTTAATCGGTTAGGTATGCTTGCGTGGACAAACGCCCAAACAAGCATGACCTAATTCAGCATGACTAGTATATGAATGATGTCGTTCTCCACTGGAGTATGCGTGGTATGGTGTGCAGACCGAATATGCATGAGTTCGAGTGGTTAACGAGTTAGGTATGAGGGAGTAGCGAGCAGACTACATTTCATGATCTAACTTAGCGAAATGAATGAGGCATGAGGAAGTGGCGAGCAGACCATACTTCATGACCTGAATGTCGTTAGTGTGAGGAGTGGAGCGGTTTGGGCTGGAAAACCCGAACATATATCATGGTGGGTGCGCAGACCCAACCCATGTAGATAAGGATGTGCAGACCCTTTAGGAAGTGCTCTGGATTCACTTGTTGGCGCGAAGACCAGACTTGTGAAGTGCGATCACGAGAAGCTCTTCCCTGGATGAGCATCTTCTGGGATGACTATTAGAATCCCTAGTCTCACCACCCCCCTCCGCCAGACACATCAGAGGTACAACGCAGCGGCGCGGAGGGAGTAGGCAACGGTGGGATTTCTCCCCAAAATCTTACCACAATCATCGTGGTGGGTTAAGCCCATAACCCGACAAAATTCTACAAATCTTGCACTTCACAATCAAACTCATACAGAACAATTTCAGTTTTTCCAAGCAAGACTATTCCAGCAGACCTCCTATCGGTCAAACATTTTTAGTAAATTCTACCGAGATCCAAATCATGTTCTGTAAATGTTTTAGTAAACTAGACACATAGGGTTACCTACACAAAAACCTCCAGATCAATACTCCCATCCAATTGGTACAGTTAATTCGTACAAGTTCGACCACAAATGCAGATTTCCTAAAAACAACATTACATGTGTGTCTTCCATGCAATCACGCAACCAACCTTCCAACCGAGCCATTATTCATACACCTATAACGGAAACAACATATAAAGCAGAACATACATATAACTAACTGAGCTCAGCTCAGACCAGGAGCGCCAGAAAGGAGCCCAACACTCCCTGATTAAAACAATACAGACGAATGATACAGAACTTCATAACATACGCAGATTATTCAGAGCTACAGAACATATACTTATATGATCCTAAGATGTTTCAAGATCTATATGCTCAGAATGCAATCTACTCCTACAGAGCCGGTAATCTACTATGCTCTAGTGACCATACCGTCACGAGCACCTTAATCAACACAAGTCCTTACTGCTGCTACTAAAACCAGCCCACTAAGCTGAGCATACCTCATAAGCTGCGAACCTAAATTTCCTGAAAATGGTAATTGTAAGGGTGAGTCCTCGAAAGGTACTCAATAAGGACAGCGGTAGTGATAATGGTACTAAACGAAATCCTGCAAAAACATAGTTAGCAAAGAGGGTTAGCCCTGCACAAAAGGTTAGCACAGTTTGTATCGCACACAGAGGTGTTGCCGTGCAGTTTGTGCACAACAGACCTGATTTTCAGATGTGTGTCCCGCAGGACAATGTCACGAACAAATTCCTACATAAAACAGGTTAGGGTATTAAATACAGATAATACACAGATAATACACAGAACACACACATCATACAAACATAGATATATAAATCTCATTGCCCCGCAGGTACACGTTACCATATTCCCTCAAAACAAAGAATAGAACAAATACAGATATATCCCACAGAAGTGAACAGAATTGGCGGCACCCAAGGTCCTGTACAAAAGGGAACACTTAGGCAGAACAGATATATACAGAACAGAAGGCGTAGTACCAGCCATGGCCTAGAACCCTTAACAGAAAAGCCGCCCAGAACAGAACAGATAGAACACATATGTCTTCACGTCACAGATTGCCGATCAAAGATCAAGGCATTACAGATCCTCATCTCTGATCACAAATTGATGCAGAGATCCCCCAATCGGATGATTGGGTCGCCAGAGCTCCGTACCTGAATACCATTATCTCTACTACATAGCTAGCTCTGGGGGTCACTGGGTCCCACCCTCGACCCGAGTACTAGTCCTAACTTAATAGATATACATACCGGTAAAACAGAGTGCATATCAGAAAATTAAACCCTTACCTGAGTAACCTCAAGCAAATCAGAATTTTCCCGAAAGTCTCACAGAATTTGACGTTTCCTGAATTCCTATTCAAGCCACAACACATATTAATTAATTACACAACCAACACACAATTATTTCCTAAGTTCCAATACTTATCTTTTTAACACTTATCAATTTCCATAAATTTGCCACTTTATCCAAAAGTGCCCAAACTTTCACACAAATTTCCATAACCATCCTTATTTCCTTAAACACCATTTCCACACCAAAACATAACAAATAACACACTTTCTCCTCACCTTTCACCTTATGTTCAATTCAGCCCCAACTTCTAAAAATTAGCACAGTTCCATCAAACTTTCATATAACTTCATTAAACCATTAATCAAACTTACTTAACCTTATTCCAACCATAAATTCACATTTCCACAACCAAACACACAACTTACATACACTAATTAATTCGGCCCCAACTAAACAAATTTTCCAAATTGTCACACAACTTTACTTATTGCACAAATACATCACCAACACACAATTTATTACCAAACTTCCAAATTCCAACCAACACCCTAAATTCTTATCAACTTTATAAATTCGGCCCACATATCAAAATTCAACAAATTATTAATTTCTTTCACCTAACCACCAAACACAATATCAAATCATCCACCAAACCATCAAAAACACAATTCAATCCAAATTATACACATTCCTTTTCTTCCCATAAATTTGGCCTAAACACAATTCTTCACACATGATGTTTTTCTCAAACTTTTCACACCAATTTAACACCTCCAAAGCACCATTAAAACAGTACATTCAACTCCACACCAATTACACAACATTTCCAAAAATCCTTCATATTTTCGGCCCATAAAACAACCCATAGCTAGGTGATGAATTTCAACATACTTCCAACATCAAAATTGCTCTCCTACAACACAAGATTACACTTTGAACAAATCCTCAATCAAAATCCATCAATTACTCATCCACCTAAAATTTAACCTTATAACTTAGCACCATGATACACAAAGAATTGGGCCTCATCCCAAGCATCAAAGTTGCTCCAAAACCACCCGAGAATACAAATTAACGATTACTTCCAATTAACTCCAACATTTAATTCTCCACAAAAAATTCAACCTTAACAGATAGCTCATAGTTCTACTATGAATTGGACAATGCTCCAAGCATGAAAACTATTCCAAATCCACCCAACAACAACAATTTAATCTCAAGTTAAAGTTCCTCCAAAATTGGTTCAAGCACCCTAGCACAGTTCAACACTTTCTCAACCAATCTTGCATAAATGGAGTAGATGAAGCTCACACCAATCTTAGCCCACTCTAATTAAAAACATACCTCAAGGATTTGTTGAAGAACTTCACCCAACTCAACAGTCGAATTTGGATTCCATGGAGAGGAGGGAAAAAGATGAAGTTTGAAGCCTCCAAACTTAGTTTCTAAGAAAATCTCTCATGAATCTTCATCCTGCCACTAAATCTAAGCTCTCTGACAAGAAATTTGATGAAGAAAATGGTGGAGGATGGAGGTAGAAGATGAAGTCGAATCGCAAGTCTGAGGAAGGAGCAACAGGTACGTTTCTGACTCCGTTTCTTTTCTTTCTTCTATTACTAGTATATACGT
>JBBYHH010353440.1:0-12101 GCA_038382905.1 Daphne laureola | reverse complement strand
GTTATAGTGGATTTCTCTCATCCGTGGACGTAGGCTAGTTAAGAGCCGAACCACGTTAAATTGTTGTGTGCATGTTTCCATCAAGATTGTTTATTTCCGCTGTGCGTGACGGGTGTTTGGGGAAGAAAATTATTCGTTTACCACTTTTTTCCCAACACAGTTATCCGAGATGTCCTTCTTTGGAGTGAAATCCTGAAAAAGACAAAGTAATTGTTGAAACTCTCATTTCGTCCTACCCCTAAACGGCATCCTCCAAATCCAAATCCAACCCCACCTCCATTCCCTCCCATCCCAGCTAACCCTCTCTTCTACCCTACTAGCTTGATTCACAACGAGCTCATAAAGCCTTGTAAATCTACCTTTTTAATGGCCCGCCACTCACCCACTTGTCACCCCAGAACTGTGTACCATTTCCTATGCCTACCACTCTCCTAAACACATTTTTAAATCCCTCCCCAAAGCTCTCAATCTCGGTATTCGCCTTATTTCTATCCTTTCACACACTCCACCCCCTGTAGGTACTCCCAGACAAAGAGTACCTGGCAACCCCCATGTATACTAGCAACCAACCTGCTTCGAAGTCTATCAGATTCTCATAGCCATCTCCACTTCCATTTCCCTAGTAGGGCTAAATTCTTTCCCCTCAAACCACTCTTAACCCCCTTACTTCACTATCTTCGTACAATCGTTCCAACCTAGCCCAAATCAATTTTCTACCCTCTCCCGAAAACCCCCAAAATATTTTATTTTTTATTTTCTCAATTTTTTTCACCACACCAGCTAGAGTACGAAAAGATGAAAAATGATATAGGGGTAAACTTCCAAGAACCGAATTCACTAGAGATAGTCGACCACGGATTGACAACGAGTTTACCTTCCATCTTGAAAGCCTTTGCTCCACTTTTTCCACCACTAGGTCCCAACTTTTTATCCGACTCATATTCGAACCAACCGACATCCACAGATAGATAAACGGGAGGGATGCTGCTGAACAATCCACCAACCGAACCACTCTAGAAACCTCATCCATGTCAACCCCCACTCAAACATCGTGCTCTTCTCCAAATTTATTTTGAGTCTCGATGCCATCTCGAAACACTGGAGCAACGCCATCAAAGATCTTGCCTTTTCCCTCGATCATTCTCTGCAAAAAATGACATCATCAGAAAAAACGATAACTTGATCGGCCGAAACACATCCTAGCTAAACGTTTCATCCATCATAAGATTCATAGCTTCAGCTACTAGAATGAAAAGAAACGATGATAGCTGATCTCCCTAACGCAACCCTGTTTCCATAGCACATTCAGTTGTTTGGCTGCGATTGACTAAGATCAACACCCTTAAAGATTGTAGACACCCATCTATCTAGTTTCTCCACTTAACCCCAAAGTTCATTTGAAACATGAAGTACAGAAAGCTCCAACTAATGTTGTCATTTGCCTTCGCAAAGTCGACTTTTAAGAGGAGCATCTGTCATTTTTCTCTTTTGATCAAGAGACAGCTTCATTAACTACCACGATCTCAACAGTCTCAAATTTTCTCATTTCCTCCAACCTTTTCTCTCTCACTTTTTATCGGACTTATTTTAAAAATCCTTTTTTAAACTAAAGGTGCTCAACATTTTTTTTTTAAAGAATGCGACGATGTTAAATTTTGAGTGAAAGAACAAGTACATTATTAAATAAATTTAAAGTTCATTATTTCACAGCAATGATTTACAGGAATGGAACTAAGAATGAAAGAATGATAAATCTGAAATTTGAAGCAAATAAATAATAAATAATAAGGCGAAGTGCATGCAAAGAGTAATTAATTAGAAGGAATTGATCATCATTTGCATTCTTTTGGAAGGCCCTGAGGAAACCGGCTCTTGTCTCTGCAGTAATTGTAAACCATGAACTTCCTCCGCACCCACATGAGCCTCCGCTTGGCTGCGTCGTGCAACTCCGGCGAAGCAGCCGCCGCCGCCGCCAGCGACTGTTTTGCAGCTCCACTGCAAGACGAGGCTCCGTTCTTCCAGATGCAGGCATTGGGGTTGAAATCCCGGTAGTAAGCGGTGAATGGAGCTTTTGTCCAGTCTGTCTTGACAAGGCCTCCCCTCGTCGCCCAGTCATCAGCGTTCCACAATGTTGACACCAACCTCATCGGCTGGTTCCTCGGGTATGGAACTCCGGCAGACTCCATGTTCTTGTACTGTCTTATCGGAATGTCATCCACCAAGAAACTGCATTACGTAAACGTGCATGTGTTAGTTCATGTCACCATCATTTATACTTCCTACTTCCCAAAATATTTAGCACTTTGATTGAGGTGAATGTATCTTACTCCATTTTCTCAAACACGAAAATTAAATAATATTATAAACTTAGGGTAATAAAATAAAATAGACATAAGAATATCGTTAACGAGTGTGACTTACAGAATATGTTGGAGGTTCCAGACAATGGAGTATGTGTGGAACTTGGCGGTTGGGTCGAACCAGAGATGGAACTGCTGTTCTCGGCCTCCTTTTCCTTGAGCAAACACATTGGTGTGAACGGTGTATGGTTCTCCACTGGAATTCCCCAAGGACTCGAAATCGATTTCGTCCCAATTCGATCCCTTGGAGGTCAGCTGATTGTATAATCAAAAGCACGTATAGAATTAATGTATGTATAGAGAACGAGACAATGCGTATAAACAAAGGAAAGTCGGGTCCCAGCATTTGGCCCGGTGGTTATAAAAGTTATAAGAACATGAGTTGGAGGTTTTGAGTTCAAGCTAATTTACTTACATAATATGCAGTTACAGTGCCTGCAGAGTCACCGGCAACAAGCTTGATCTTCATGTCAATCCGGCCGAACAAGCACTCATCTTTGGATTGGAAACCGCAGCCGGAGGAGTTGTCGAGGGAGAGGGAGAGTTGGCGGCCATTGTCACCTATCTTCACACGGTCACCTCCCCAAATGACCTCGCAGTCGCGGTGGAAGTTGGGAGCAGCAGCTGCATGATCAGAAGCTATAGCCAAACAGGAGAAGATCATCAGGAACGTTACCATCATTGGAGAACTAGAAGCCATTATTATCGAATAAGAGTTTTTCGTTTTGGAGCTTCTTGTTTGATGGTACAAAACTAGGTAAGAAGAGAGGCAATTTATAAGGAGGAAAAATAGCTAGGAAAGTGATGAGAGATGAAGAGGAAGGGAAATAGAAGGTTCAAAAGGAATATAGTACTATTTAGGTTGATTGAAAGGAAGGTTGATAAAGGCCAACTGGGTTGCTTCAATTAAAGGGAGCACAGAGTACTGCCCAGTTCCAACCTGAACTGTTTTTTATGTGGAACACCTGGATCCAATGAGGACATGAATTCAAACACACGAATATATAATATTTCCTCGGTTTTGAATTAATTGGACCATTTCATTTTCATTTGACTATTTTACAGTATTTAATCTATGATTTTTTTTCATGGATGTTTAGATGTTTAAAGTTAAAAAAAACTACATTTCAATCATAATTTGCAATATACTTTTTCTAAGTATATTTTTTGGAGAATTTTTTTCATTACTTATCTTTATGAAAATTTAGGTCAAACATTAAACTTTGAAACATAAAAATCAAATGAACCAATTAAATCAGGACAGAGGGAGTATAAACATGCATAAGCTTTTCAAGTTACAATGGCCAAAAAATTAAAATGTCAACCAATCGTGCATCCATTCCTACACAACTAACGCAAATAGATTTCTACGCAAGATCTTTTTAATTTTATTCTGTCTAGTTGTCCCCGAAGGGTCTCAAGTGTACATATATACGATACAGTATATTTTATTTTACTTTTTTTTTTTTTTGTAACCGTTTTAATTACTTTGATTTCAGATTCACGTTAGTACATATATCATTTTTCATGAGCTTCAGGTGCAAAAGAACCTACTAAATTATGTCAAAAAGTTCAAATTGCCCATTTTCCTTTTTATTGGTGTGTTTTAACCATTATTCTATTAGTTTTAAATGGAAGTTGAAGATCTTCGACTATAGAAGGTGGAAGACAGATACTGAGGGGGGTACGTAACGGATGAAATATTCCGTTAAAACCACATCCATGTGGATAAACACTTACCATGTTTGTTTCTCCAATGTTTTCGCCACATTCATCTCCTCTCCGTCGCCCACCGACCATCCCTCTCACACTTCTCCGACAATGCTTCCCCCTTCTCTAGCTTTCGTTCCTACCTTACCGCTCTCTCTCACGCTCCCACTCCCACACTCCCAAACGACGAGATCTGGGCCTGTAGTGATTGAACGTAAAGGAGCTCAATCGCCAGCGGCATTACATCTTCCTCTCCCGCTGCCACAACATTGTGTCGTTCATTGTATAGGGTACTCTGTCAGCCATGATAGCCACCTACGAGACCGACGGCTACGGGTATCAGAGGGGATCCAAGCGGTCTGTGAGAAGATCACGAGGGATTTCAAGACCGCCGCCGATAAGATGAAGCAATCAATTTTCCAAGACAAAGTGTCCGGTGGTGAGGATGAGAAATTCGATGCTAAGGCCAAAAAGAGAACCAAGGAACTAGAGGAATCACCGTAAGAGGAGGCAGTCGAGTCAATGCCAGAGGAATTGCCGACGAGGCTTCCATGATCAGAGGAGTGTACAACAGCTATAAGGGGCTGAAAATCGATGAGAGAAAAGGGAACAATTTCGCTCCAATGAATGAAGTCGCCGAGAGTCCGTGACAGAGGTTCTATGATGGCGGCTGACAATGCGACCTCCACAAATGTGCATGTGCCTCCTCGTCCATTGTTCACGTGTCCAAAAATCTCTCCGCCAGCAGTATAATATGGGAGATCCAAATCAGCTCCAACATAAGCATTTAATGGTTTCAGATCACACATAACGTCTAAGTTTGGACAACTTAACAGAGTACTGACGTTTCATAGATAAGTGATAAAAAAAAACTATTAAAATAGATGAGGGTTAAATTACACTTTTTGACATAGATAAGTGATCTTTTTACACCTGATGCCTTTTTCATGTTATCTCATCTCATCGAGCCGCTCTCAATATATAGCCTATGATTTTTTCATCATTTCAAATAAGCTATACAAACAATATACTTGGAGGTGAAATGTATTTGTAAATTGTAGTGTTTCTTTATTTTGGTGGAATATTTGTAGTGTTCGCAAAATATTTTCTTAATGATTTATTTAAAACGTTCTTTAAAAAATAATTTAAATCAACAAATTACGAAGTCACACAGACGGGCATAGTATGTTTTATCATAAAAATTCTACACTCTGAAAAGTTCGAAAAACGTTTCTAAACTAACTTCCGCTAAAAAGGCAAAAAAAAAGTTTTTTTTTTTTTAAATTTATGATTCATATTGTTGGGCTACGTATGTAATTTAACAGTGTTATAATGTTTTAAAGAAAAGCTTTCGTAACACCTACTCTACTAGTACTTTGGAAAAAAAAAACCTCCAATAGCTTGGAATAAACTGAAAACCTGCCCGCATGGTGAATCCTAAGGTAATTAATTTGGGCTATAACCCCAAGTATATTTTGACAATAATGAGTTTTTCTAAATAAGACTATTAGTAGTTTTCCAGCATACATAAGATGACTAATTTTTTCAAGGAGTAAATTTAAGTAAACCTTAATTGCATAACTGACCGTCTTCCTAACAAATGTTTCATAATGATGTTTTTTGTTATAAATTTCACTTGGAGGTGCCAAAAGGAAGCAATTGAGCTTTGGCAAAACCAAACTAAGTCACTGCCGACCATATATATCAATAACATTTGTAGAGAATATGGTACTAGAATGTTGCCTAATATTATATTCTATTTTTAAGAGACCATTTACCCTTATTTTCCACAAAATATTGTGGAATTATTGCAATAAACGTGTTTTTCAATCACACAATCTGATGGCAGATACATGATCATTCAAACAACATTATTTTCATCCAAGAATTATAGACAGACAATGGCGCAGTCCGAATAAATCATTGGTTACACCCCTAATCAAATCATGACAAAAGCTTTATGCATCATATCAATAGAAAACTAGACATAACATATGACAATTAATAATTCTGAATTAAAAATAACAAGATCATTTGATTCAGTTCACGGACCACCAGATGCGGAGGTTGTGCACCGATAACAAATTGCTAGAAATGAAATGCATTAATCATCAGGAAACATTTTAATCCTAACTATGTTGAGGTGAGTGACATGAAGTTTATAGTGTTAATTAGTTGTTTATAAAAAAAAAAAGTTAACACTATAAATTCATGCAGAACATAGTGCCAAAGTTTTATGGTGGATGTCCTTCTTGTCACAACCTTCTGATGATGAAATAATGAGATGGAATTTCAAACCATATTATCACAGATTTTTTCCCCTTTTAGAAAAATATCATGAGAGCGATGAGTGTTATAGTCATGTCCTATTAATCAACATGCACATCATGGAACATGACTCAAGGAAATGAAATGCATTACAAAAAGAAAAGTCCTCTAGTGGAATCTCATCATCCCCGGAAGAAAAGAAGAGATTAAGAGACATAAGAAATCAGGTTTTATGAACAATATCTGCCGACGTAGCAGATTCATTGTTAGAATAAGTGATATGTATGAGATCAGTTAGACTTACATGAGAGGATGCAAAACGTTCCTCATTGTTGTCAGTTATGCCTCTTTGAAGGATGAGAATTCTTCTGAAACTGATCACTGTTGAGGATCTCCAAGAACCCATTTAAATCTGTCGACCAAAACCTTCTTGTGTGGCAGTATATATCCACCATCAAAGTTTACTTCAACTGGCATAATCAAGAAGACGAGACAAATTCACATGATGCAACAAGAGAGTATCCTAAAGATACAGAGGGCATACTGATATTACATGCGAGTAGACTTCTTGAGACGATTGTATATTCTTGAAGAAAGAAAAAAAAAAGTTCAGACAATTGTATATTCTCGAAACAAGTGTAGCCAGGCAAATTCTAACCCTTGAAAAAAACTCTAAAGAAGAGCTCAAAATGAAGAGATGACAAACTCACAATTCCAGAATAATCTCATAGACTCGTATACGATGCTCAGAACGGCCAAAACCTTAAAATGCAATATTCACACGCAGAAACAATGAAACTGAATGGAATACAAAATACTAACAAATAGCGACGAAATACGAACAAGTAGCAAATACCTGCATCAAGATACAAATAAACGAATTGAAAACGCCAGCACTTCAAGGGTAGGAATTTGATAGTCATTGCAGTCACCTCAAAAGTAATTCCACTACATCAAGATTCAATTAAGACAAATCAGAAACACCAGCACTTAAAGGCAGAAATGTGTGAATGATTATGGTCAATCCTAAAGTAATCTCGAGTCTATTTTTAGGGAATCATCTAGCAATAGATGCTTGGATAGTTACTTGCACACTTCCATTTATAAACTTGCCATGTGGCCATTCATTTGGACCAAATATGCTCAAAGATTAAATTGCTCAACAAACTTGCCTTGGGCCCAAAAAGGGTCACCTAACAGTTTTTAATGGGAGAATGTGCAACCAATTGTTGCTAGCATTCACCTAAAAAAAGCAAACCACAATTAGCATTCCGAATCTTGAAAAAAATGAAAGCAATGGAGAAATTTGATTCAAAGCGGGGCACATGTGCCTGTGGCGACCCTCGTAAATTTAAGTTATCAAAGAAGCGGACTACAAAATGAGCAAGCTATCACAAAACAGAGACAAGCCTAACCTTGGCAATGCAATCCAGCTGCTACCAACTTAAACTGCCTTATCCATCAGTATCCTATCAAGAACAGATGTCACATCATCTACCTTACCGATAACTTCACTGAAGAAAAGATCCCATGAATCTTCTTCCACCATTCCACTGGAGATGGCAAGTGATATAAGCTTCAATACACCTTCTTTGTTTCCCAATTTATGAAGCCCTTTGATCAGCAGAGAATAAGCCTCTCTACCGGGTAACCACCCTTTCTCTAACATTTCCTCCAGTATCCTAATCCCCTCCGTCACATTACCCATCTTACAAAATCCCTTAATCAACATGCAGTAAGTAAATTCATTAGGCGCACACCCTTTGTCCACCATATCATCCCAGAGCTTTCCCACCTCACTCAATTGCCCACTATCACACATCCCAGCAATCAATGTATTATATGTTAACATACTAGGAATCGAGCCTCTATCAAATTCATCAAACAACTTCCTTGCCTCCAATACTTTTTCTTTCTTACAGAACCAATGAATGAGCGTGCTTAGAATCATGTTATCAGGAATACAATTGTTTTTAAGCATCCTCTTCCATAACTCGCACGCATCCTCCACTCTATCCTCAGAGCACAACAGATCAATCACCTTGCAACTAAGTGTAGAACTTGGAATAAATTTCTTCTCAAGCATGTCATCAAACAAATTAAGTGCTTCACCAGACTTCCTCTCTTTACAGAAAGCTTCAATCATAACTCCATAAGTAACATCATTTGGTTCTACCCCATTTTCCTCCATATCATCCATCACTTTAACTGCATCAACCAACCTCCCTAATCGACAGTAACCATCCATGACGACCGTATATGCAGTTGCATCAGGCACCCAACCTCTATCTAAAATCTCACCAAACATCCTTTTAGCCCTATCCATGTCACCTCTCATTCCATAACCATGAGAAATGGTGGTATATGTGACAACATTAGGCACTATCCCCATAGCAGGCATTTCATCTAACATCTTAACTGCAGTCTCGACATCATTCTTCTGGATCAAAGCTTTGATTAAAATGTTACCAGTAAACACATTGGGCACAACACCAAACTTGCTCCGGCTATTTTTAAACATGAAGTGGACCAACTCATACTGCTTGGTTTGTACCAAAGCATTCAACAAAGTGTTTAACGAGCGAACTGACCTTTGAATCCCAAATTTGTCCATTCGCAGGAAAGTCTTCAACGCGCATTTAGGTCGTCCAGCTAGCCCGTAGTTACGAATCACAAAGATGAATAAATTCTCCCCGCATTTGATATGGGAACTCTGGAGCTGTGAGAGAAGTGCTTCGACAGGCACAAACACACGAGCTCGAGAGAGGCGTTGGACGATGGCGAGGTAGGTGTCGTAATTATGGGAAAAATCCGGGTGGAAATTCCCGGCATAGAGAAAGATTTGAAGGGCAAGATCAAGGTTCTGCTGGCGGGATATCATGGATGCTAGGCGCTTCGGGTAGAGACGTTGCGGCCATGGCTTGATTGGAGGAGTGGTGACATGGTGTTGGAGGAGCACTGTGGAAGAATCAGCAGTGGACATCCAACGAACGGCGGAGAATTGAAGACTCTTCTCGACCACTCTTTGGATGCTACAAATAAACGACATCCTGCAACAGCCGAGACCGAGCTTGATAAGCATTCAACAAATTTCTTCAAGACATTTCAACCATGGTGTAAAATTAAAATACATGTATATTGAACAAAGATAAACCTCAGATAAGAAGTTCAAAATTATAATATAATTTAAGTGAAATTGATCTGAAGTCTATGACATAAACTTAACCGAATGGGAGTGATCTATTCCATTTGATCAATTAGTAGGCCATTTTGTTTTACTTTTCTGTGATCTGAATGAGTCTCTATTGTGTTTTGTTCTACCCCCTCCAATGTTGACCGTGTTCTATCATCAAAACTACCTCACGCTCCTTCTGTTTCTATGTCACTTCTGTTTTCCATGTTTTTTTTTTCCTTTTCCAAAAGTTATCCTCATATCAATACAGACTACAGAGTCCAAAAAAAAATTGTCTAAAAAGGAAAGCGATTATCTATTAACAGTGTCAACTAACACAGCTGCTCATTCCTTTCGTTTCTTTCCAGGCACGAAGCTAATTCTCATCATACATGAAGAAACGAGCCAGCAAAAGAACAAAATAGAGACAAATCAAAGGCCCACTCTGCAGATTTAACTCATCCAGAAATCAAATACCTTCAGCCGATGCAATCAAGTGCTGGTCGCTCGCCGTCCGCCGCAACGTCACGACCGCCGCTCCTCTTTTCTCCGGGACGGCGTTGAACCTCTTTGAGCAGAGCAATGAGCGAGCATTCCCTAATTTCTTACCAGCCGAGTGTTGGCTGAATCGCCCGCGGCTCGCTTTACTGATTTATTTGCATCTTTTGCCATTTAACGTTTTCGTTATTTGCATTAAGGCATACCAATTTCACCATCTAATCGATTATAATAATACTAGCGGATGCTTTTTGTTTTTTTGATGGAAAATACTAGCGGATGCTATTTGCTGGTGGTTCCTTAAGTTACAGCATTATCTGATTTGGATTCCGTTTTAAAATTTTGTATCATTTTTATTCAGTAAGTTACATTTTTATTCTAATGAAATCCTTCAGTCTCTTTTTCTGTTAAAATCAGTGTTCAATTGAGGGCATTTATGTAAATATCTATTTTTTATATCCATATTAACACCTAATTCATTCAAAATCTACCTAAACAGCCCTAACATTTTTTTATTCTACAAATTCATCCACCATCAACAGAAACGGTGCACTTCTCCAACGCCAGGTCGTCGTTTACCGTCGTCGCCGACATAGGCCCGCTCCCACTCGCGAAGCCAGACGAAATGCGCTCCAGATCTGGCTTCGCAACAGGCGGGTGAGAGGCTGTCGAGCCCGCCCGTCGCGAAACTAGATCTGGATCGGGCTTCAGGATGCAGCGCAGGATGGTCCGACGAGGGGGCCGACACGAACGGCTGGCGGAGCGGCTAGGATGACCTTCGATTTTGGGCAGGGCAAGGTTGGGTTGGAGGCTGGAGATGCTGGTTCGATTGGAAGGAGGCAGAGCCGCAGAGGTGGGCTGGGCATGGCCGCTGAAAATTGCATCCAATTTGGGAAAATACTACTTGGATTGGAGATGTTTAGACAGTTGTTTTCACAATCTTCAGTTAAAATGATGTTTCTTCCATTACAATTTCTCGAAAACGGTTTTGATGTTTATTAAAATCTTGTATAAATGGAGGCTGGAGGTGTTGGTTGGTAAAAGTTTGGGTTGGACTCACCATAGTGGGCGTTGTAGCTGGCTAGGATCAGAAGATTTGAAGAGATGGTAAGTCTGTAAAATGTGAAATTAATTCAGGTTCATTTGTACATTTTAAAAATTTAGGATTTAATTGAATGTTACTTTATATGAACATTTACATAAATACCCTTGTTTGAATGGTGATCTGATGAAAAATTTAAATAGATCTCAGTAGGACACAAATGTATAAACATTTATAGAATGAAAATGATATAAAATCTTAAAATAAGACTTAAATAGGATAATAATATAATTTAAGGGACCAAAGTTTACTCAATAGCTAAAGGTGTTAAAAAAATTCTCAAAACCATAAATTCAAGCTGAAACTCATGATTTGAAATAAAATAAAAAACCTGAAAATCGAATGTAACTCTCGATACAATTATGGAATTTAATTTTAGAAATTCGCAATACTCGAACAGGATCGTATCTAAGTACTATTTATAGACAGTCATGTTAATTATCAATTAATGAAAAAAAGCACTAATTGATCTTAATATTATTTAATTAATTAACTAATAATTTTAAAAATTAAAATACTCTTTTAGCCAAAACAACTATTCACTCTCATTGCCACTGCTGTCGGAACCACCACCGCCAGAACCATCACTGGAACCACCGCCTGAGCCGTTGTCAGAAACACCGCTGAAACTATCGCCGGAGCCACTGCCATAACCACCGTCGGAGCCGCCATTGGAACCATCGTCCCGGTCGTCGGAACCACATCCACCGCTGCCGGAACCACTGCTGTCGTCACCAACACCACCGTCACCACCACCACTACCGCTGCCGATGGAATTACTGCTACAATTTGTAGAACAAGATTTTTAGAAATTAATTTTCATATTTTTTCGTTAATTTATAATTAATTGCATAGTGTCTAAAGTAATATGCAATGCTTCAGTCGAATCTGCTTCAGGATTTAGAACAGCAATCCAACACTTCTCGTCAGTTTCAGGTCTACACATAAATGATCAGAAGAGCCATGCATATATAGCAAGAGTTAACCCAGA
>JBBYHH010353329.1:0-12101 GCA_038382905.1 Daphne laureola | reverse complement strand
ACATAAATGACGCTTGCCCGAAGGATTCATACCCTACCCCACCAATAGACAGACTCGTGGATTCTACCGCAGGGCACGCAAGACTCAGTTTTCTGGACACCTACAGTGGATACCACCAGATCCGAATGAACCCCGCAGATGAGGAAAAAACATCTTTCATCAGTGATTCCGGCGTCCACTGTTACAAAAGGATGCCCTTTAGCCTCAAAAATGCCGGAGGTACATACCAAAGGCTCATGGATCGGATCTTCAGGGACCAAATAGGCTGAAATCTGGAAGTTTACGTAGATGATATCATTATCAAATGTAAAGAAGAGGATGATCTAGTTCGGGGTGTGGAGGAATTTTTTGAGCGATTCCGAAGGTACAACTTAAGGCTCAATCTAGAGAAATGTGTATTCGGGGTAAATGCAGGAATGGTCCTCAGGTTCATGGTATCCGAACGCGGCATAGATGCGAACCCCGCAAAGATAGACGCTCTCATGAATGCCAAGACTCCCACTTTTATCAAAGACGTGCAAAGGCTGCTCGGGAGAATAACAGTCATAAGTAGGTTCATATCAAGGTATGGAGACAAAAGCAGACCTTTCTTTAAATTACTAGTCAAGGAAGGAGCTGAACCTGGTATAATCGGGGTCAAGAAAGGGTAGAAATTGACCAAAGAACAAAAGGCCGCCCAAAGGGCCAACTTCATATGGAGCCCCGAATGTCAGAACGCATGGGAAGGCATAAAAGCATACTTGGAAAAGATGTCAACATTAAGACAACCGACCGAAGGTAAGCTCCTGATCATTTACCTCACAGTCGGACATCAAAGCTGTAAGTTCAGTTCTAGTCCTGGAGGACGATTGAGGACATCAATGGCCAGTATACTATGTGAGCAAATCCCAACATGTAGCAGAAATCCGATACCCAACGCTTGAGAAGGTAATTTACGCTCTCGTATTGTCTGCCTGAAGACTGAAACCATACTTCCTCGGGTACAACATCTGGGTCCGGTCCAACTTATCGATCAAAAACATCATGAGAAAAATTGACCATTCCTGAAGATTGGCCAAATGGTGCATCGAGCTATCAGAATACGAGATCTTATACGAACCAAGGAAAGCCATCAAGGCACAAGCACTCCCTGATTTCATAGCAGAATTACCCTTTGAATGAGAACACCAAAACCCCGAAGTCACAGATGAACCATTATGGACGCTCTACGTTGATGGAGCCTCCGGAGAAGAAAAAAAAGGGGCCGGGCTAGTACTCCAGGGTCCTGAAGGCATGAAAGTCACCCGATCCATAAAATTTACTTTCCCGGTTATGAATAATGTGGCTGAATATGAAGCCTTCATATCGGGATTAGAGTTGGCTAAGAAGACAGGTATCCGGTCTCTCAGAGCATTCAGTGACTCGAACTTACTAGTCCAGCAAATGAACGGGGAATATGAAGTCAAAGAACCAAGCTTGAAGAAATACGTGAACACTGCTAAGAAACTAGTCGAAGATTTCGAGCAATTAGACATTGAAAAAATTTCCCGAGCGATGAATACAGAAGCAGACTTGTTATCCAAAGCTGACAAATATGAAGAAGAAATAAATTAGTCAAGTATCAACCTAATCCGGGTTCAAAATGTCATTTCAGGATGGCGTTTATCGTATTGGAAATTCTTAACGCACAATACATTACCCGAGGACACTAAGGAAGCCACGAGAATATGTAAGCAATCGGGAAAATTTGTGCTCGTTGGGGACGCTCTATACAGAAGAGGCTATGCCTCCTCGTTACAGAAGTGCATCGAGAAAGAACACAGTGAATAAATTTTAACCGAGGTCCATGAAGGAACTTGTGGCTCACACATCAAAGTCAAAGCCTTAGGCGTTATCATTCTATGGAAAGGATATTTCTGGCCGAACATGAAAGAACAAGCATGAAAACTAGTAAACAAATGCAAGAAGTGCCAAGAACATGCCCACATCCAAAGACTACCGTCAGAATTCATCACCTCGGCAGACTATCTGATCCCATTTGTGGTATGGGGCATTGACCTCATCGGGGCATTACTGATGGCACTAGGAGGCTTGAAATACTGCATAGTGGCAGTCGACTATTTTACCAAATAGATTGAAGACGAACCCTTGGCCACCATAACAGTAGAAAATATGTGAAAATTCATTTGGAAAAATATTGTCTTCCGCTTCGGGTGCCTGAGAGTAATCATCGTTGATAACGGATCCCAGTTCACAGACTCCGGATTCCAAGACTTTGCAGAGGAGTTCAGCATCAAATTAAACTTTGCCCCAGTGGCACATCCATAAAGCAAATGATAGGTGGAGGTCTCAAACCGAACCATCAAAATGCCCCTTTCTCACTTATGTACGGGACTGAAGCATTAATCCCAATAGAAGTAACATACCCATCCCTTCGGGTTCAACACTTCAAAGAAGATGAAAATGAACAAGGGCTAAGGATCAACCTAGATATGCTCGAAGGCAGAAGAGAGCAGGCCGAACTCAGAAGAAAAGCTTTCCAAAAGTGAATAGCAAAGACTAAGAATTCCAAAGTTAAACCCAAAGGAATCAACGTTGGAGATCTTGTCCTGAAACAGACCAAGCTGGGTTCAAGAAAACCCAAATGAGGGGTGTTCGGCCAAACATGGGAAGGACCTTTTAAAGTTATCAACAAAGATCGAAAGGGAGTCTATAGACTCCGGGATGAAGAAGGCGTAGAACTCGAATGATCTTATCACTCAGAAGCACTTAAGAAGTTTTTTGTATAGAAGGGTTCTGAAGGTTCAATACAAACCAGAGAGAGGACGTAGGTTTTATACCGAACCTCTATAAAACTCACTTGTCCAAAATAACAATTCCATTAAACCAAACGCCTGAAGGCTGTTACAAAACAATCGCGAGCCCGAAGCCCGAAGTGTAAGAGAATAACAACCACAAATTTGAAACTCTAAAGCTCCAAGGCAGCTCAAGGCTCATCACTTGCTTGGACATCTTCCATTGAAGGGGTTGAGGGTCCAACGTTGCGGACAGAAGACTCAGAGGGAAACCAAAATTCGGGCCTGAACCACGAAGGATCAACCGCACAGATTTTGCTGGAGTCCAGACTCGAAAGGTTAGCCTCCGGGTAAAGCTCCTGTACTTGCTTTCGGGCAAGACAAAAGCCTTCCCAAAACTTGCTAGCGGCAGCAACAGCCGCATCCAGGACTTACTTCTTGAACCCGGAGGCCCTATCAGCTCTCCTCTGAGCGACCACCTCCAAGCCTTTGATCTTTTCCTGGAGCTCTCTCTTCTCAATCTCAAAGTGATTCTACAGATTGGTGAAGTCAACTTAAAAATCACTCACCTTCTTCTGAAGAAGCCAGTTCTCACGCTGCAGCTTGTAGTTATTCTCCTCGGCATCCCACAGTTCCATCATTCGGGATGCCACAACCCCAGAGAGAGCCCCATCAGCATGAGAGTATGCCATCTCAACATCAGCACCAACCTTCTTCAGCACTTCCCGAACTTCGTCATTCGGTACCTCAACTGATTCATTCGGCCGCCGCCGACGTCCCAACACTTGCTCATACAAGTTGATCCTTTGGATCATTTTGGCAATGACAGATCAAGCCCTTGAGACTTTGACTTCGGCTTCAGACTGAATGGTTGAGGTAGCCCGAACCAGTTGGTTCATCCACCCGGTTGTGCTGTACACCTGAGTCCGTGAAAAAGACATCAGAACATACACAACAAACGAAAGAAATACAAGGTCAAGACTAGAGATAATACATGAGCTGCCTGAACAGCAACTCTTGAAGCGACCACATCCAGGTCCGGCAGGAGAGTCTGGAGATCAGTCATTGTTCGGGCGGTGGTCATACCCTTCCACACCTTGGGAGCCAGAGTTCGGACGTCCTCATCATCAAGAAAGCTCTGATCCTCGTGGACCATCCACCCTGGCTCCTGAGGGATAAGGTTCGCGTCCTGCTGAAGCAGCCGAACATCCCTCTGCTTTCGCCAAAGTTCCTGCGCCTCTCTCCAGTCTGGACCTAGAGTGCCAAAGTGACATTCATTCAAGTAATGAAGCGGATCATTCCTGAACAAATGATTTAAGTTGTGAAAAATAGGCCAAAAAGGGAGGGAACGAAGCAAGACTGGCTTATTGTTACCTAAGGCATACTCCATAGGGAGTACATCATCAGGAGCTTTAAGGGTAGGTACAAACGTCTTGTATTTGCCCCGGGTAATCTTCCTCCTTTCTCCATCAAACTCCGCCAGAACAGAGTCTAAGGACACACCCTCAAGAATATAAATTATCGGTTGCCCCGAATGATCATCACTCGATGCCCCAGATCCCTCCCCAATAGTAGAAGCCTCGGGAATCACCAGACCCTGGCCCCTCTTCCTTTTCCTGAGACTCTTCTTGCTCGGCACAGTCTCGGGCCTGGGTTCGGGAGCAGAACCCGAACGCAAACATGCATTCTTGAAGGCACCTTCGAAGTCTATGTTTAGATCATCATCATCCGAGAAGCTCATGTCTGCAAACAAGACGGGATAAATTAGAGTTAATAATTAGAAGGCATAATCCGCACAAAGGAAAGAATAATGACCTTTGACGAAGGCCTTGTGAGAAATCTCCCGACGGAGACGCTGAACCAACGTAATATCCCAAACAGAAGGAGGGCACTCCCGGATCCCGAGCGCACTCAGATTACCCTTTACTAACCCCAGATACGTAAAAATACCTTGGGTAATAAACTTCCAATGAATAGGCACCAGATACAGTTCCCCGGGATCTTGCCCGAACCAGTTGACTAATTGCCTAACCCTGGCATCGAATTTTTCAAAGTTCTCCTCTAAGGAAGGATCTTTCAGGAGCTATCCCGGAACCTTGATATCAACAAGGTCCCCAACTTTCCACGCAGTCTGAAGCTTCCAGGAAGAATCAGGCTGCAAGAAAAAGAACTCCTTGTGCCAACCTTTTCGGCTGGCAGGACACTGCCAAGTGAGATTGTACTTTATTGTGGACGTCCAACGAGCGCCGAAGTAGTAAAAACAATTTCGGGTATTGACCATCACTTTATAGTACTGCATAAAGGTCGAGACAGTGGGGGAAATTCCGAAGGCCCCACATAGGGTAAGAGAGGCGTTTATATGGCAGTAGGTGTTCGGACTGAATTGGTTAACTGCCACCCCATGACTCCGGGCCAACTGCCGAAGGAAAGGATGAGGTGGAAAGCAAAGCCCGCACTCCAATTGAGCCTTGAATACAACCATCCACCCAACCCCAGGCTCATACATTTTACATTTATTACTTGGAACCCTAGTCCGGATGGTCAAGGGTAAAAAATACATTTTATACCACTCCAGAACTAGCTCCGGAGTGGCCCTACTTTTGAAGCTCTCCACTTCGGACCAGTAACCTTCAGGCACGACGCCCTTTATTTCTAGAAGGCATTCATCCGAAGGCTAAAAAATGGAAGGAGGAAAGAAATAAGACATTTATTTACCTCGAAGCACGGGTCTAAAAAAACTGATTGGACGTGTAGAGTACACCGCCACCGGTTTCACCGCAAATCCGTCAACCACCACTTTATGACGTCCGTAGAAGAGAACCTCTGCCGGTAGAACATCGGAAGAGTCCAGAGCATCTTCCAAACGTCGTACAAAGTCAAGTATGCTGCTTTCACCACCGCTTCACCGCCTTGCTTTAAAGAAACTCGCCGCCTGACGGAGAGTAGGGCGATCCGTTATTAGAAAACAGAGAGCACAAACAAAAGAGCTAGAGAAGCGAAAATGAGAAGTGTGAAGATTCAGTTCAACAGGAGACAATTTATAGGAAGTCCGGGAATACAAAATGTCACCCCCAAAGTTGATCTACACCGTCCATCAAAAAGTAACACCGAGATTCACGTCACTAATAAACCTCCATACCCGAAGGCAAGCATCCGGAATGACGGTTACAATAACCATAGCCTGAAGTAAAATCTCCCCGGACGTAAAAATATCCGGGAATCAAAAGGGGGCAATTCTAAAGCCCCAAATTTCTAATGGCCGAATGCACATGCATCCGGGAATCAAAAGGGGGCAATTCTAAGACGCCATCTCGCAAATGGCCGGATGCACATGCATCCGACACTCAACAGGGGGCAATGCTAAAGCCCCAGATTGCTAATGACCGAATGCACACGTATCCGGGAATCAAAAGGGGGAAATTCTAAGGCCCCAGAATGCAAATGACCGAATACACATGCATTCGGGAAGCAAAATAGGGCAATTCTAAGGCCCCAAAATGTAAATGGCTGAATGCACATGCATCCAGGACTCAAATGGGGGCAATTCTAAGACCCCAGCTCGCAAATGACCAGATGCACATGCATCCGGCACTCAAAATGGGGCAATTCTAAAGCCCCAAATTGCTAATGGCTGAATGCACATGCATCCGAGAAGCAAAAGGGGGCAATTATAACGCCCCAGAATGCAAATGCCCGAATGCACATGCATCTGGGACTTAAAAGGGGGCAATTCTAAGACCCCAGCTCGTAAATGGCCGGATACACACGCATCCGGCACTCAAAAGGGGGTAATTCTAAAGCCTCAAATTGCTAATGGCCGAATGCACACGCATTCGGGAATCAAAAGGGGGCAATTCTAAGGCCCCAGAATGCAAATCGCCGAATGCACACGCATCTGGGACTCAAAAGGGGGAAATTCTAAGACCCCAGATCGCAAATGGCCGGATACACATGCATCCGGGAATCAAAAGGGGGGGCAATACTAAGGCCCCAGATTGCAAATGGTTGGATGCACATGCATCTGGGAATCAAAAGGGGGCAATTCTAAAGCCCCAGATCTCAAATGGCCGAACGCCAATACACATGAGTCCAAAGGAAGGGAATCTCACAACACGGAAACCTGGAGTCCTTCCAGTCCGATAGGTCCATTGCGAGGGGACATGATGGCCGATAGGCCCAAACCAAGTCTCCAAAGCCCATAGCGGCCTATAAACCAAAAAAACCCCACAAGAATGCTTGAGTCAGAAGCCCAAGAAGAGGACCCACTTAAAAACCTGAGGGCATCATACCCGAACGCTTAAATCCGCAACCCGAGGTCATGCCCTCAGTACAGTTTAACCCGATGGCCTGCATTCAGGATATATTTGCCACGTGTCCTCTGACACCCAACCGCCTCTTTCCTATCAGAATATTACGGATGTGCCACTCTATTAGACAAAACTCTATAAGCCTACATCATTTCAACATTTAAGGTAACTATTTACTCTGCCCTAGATCTTGGCACATTCTCTCCACCCAATATTACTGACTTAAGCATCGGAGGACCCTCCACTGGGAATAACTCCGGCGTGGTTAATAGATTTTTTCTGTTGCGCAGGTCAAATCAGCAAAGCGTGGAGATGGAGTTGAACATGATCAAGATGAGACAACACAGGCTCAAAGGCGTGGTGGTCCATAACGACGGACCGGCACTAGCACTACTGCCAGTAGCCAGCCTAGTACCAATGGCCTCAATGTTGCATCTAAATGAGTGCATAGGTTGCATTCTAAACTATACATGTAGGTGTTAATCATGTATGATTGATTATATGTTTATGTAACTATGCTAGGTAGGCTTATTCAGAACATTTTATGAAATGATTGTGAGATGTTTGTATGTTTCTGATTGAATGCTATATGCATCTCTTTTACAACATATGAACATGTTCAATGTTGTTTCATGCACATGTTGCTTGAATAAGTATAGTTGTGAGAATTGAACCTAAAACATGTGATTTGCATCATGTAGATGAATAGTAAGAATATAGTAGCTAAACTGAACCGTGATCTTAAGTTAGACGGTGAGAACTATCTGATTTGGCAACAGAAAGTCAATTTCATCTTGACTGAGCAAGAGACACTAGAGGTTCTCACCACTCAGGTGGAGCCACCCAAGAAAGAGGAGTCTACGGTTGCCTATGAGACAGACCTTAAAAAGAACTCTATGTATACGGTCACTCTCCTATCCACTATGGTGGATAAAATAATGGTGGAGTTCTCCATGCTGGATGATGCCAAGGGCATCTGGGATGCCGTGAAGGCAAAGTATGGAGATGTTTCTGTCAAGAAATAATGTTTCATGATTCTCCATTTTGAGAATTATGTGAAACGTACTGATCACTCCATGAGAGCTCACTTGCGTGAGTTGGCACACATGATTCACCAGCTCAAGCAAGTTGGGAATGAGCTCACTAACGAGCAGCAGGTTTAGGCAATAATAAGGTCTTTGCCCGATAAGGATTGGTAGTTGATGAAGGTCAACGTACGCCACAATCCTCAAATCAAGTCATTTGATGACATTGCCCACCACCTACTCCTTGAGGCCAAAGTCATGGCTCTCAAGGACCACTCCAAGGCATATGTTGCCTCATCTTCCTCCAACAAGAAATGAGGGAAGAAGAAAGGGAAGTGGTTTGGCCAAGATGACCAAGGTGGAAAGGGAAAGGGTAAAGTCAAGAGAAATGGCCGCAATTTGAAGAAGTTCAAAAAGAATAGGGACATTTCCAAGTTGAAGTGCTTCAACTATGGCAACAAGGGACACTTTTCAAAAGATTACAACAGTGCACCTAAGGTACATATAAACCCTTCTACTTCATTAGTACATTTTGTGTGATGTAAATTGGTAACTAAAAGCAATTCTATGTAGATTATGGATTCAGGAGCAACAAACCACATAGCTCGGGACAAGTCCTAGTCCGTGGCCTTCAGAAAGCTCCCAAAGGGGGTGGAGCATGTTTTGGTGGGAAATGATGCTCGACTTGAAGTTAAAGTAGGAACTTGTAAAGTTCCTATAGATATAGGATATTTGTATCTTATCGATGTATTATATGTACCATACATATGTAGAAACTTAATTTCTATTAGTTTTTTACTAAAATACAATTATTGCTTTAACTTTACTCGTGATGGTGTGTCCATTATAAAAAATGAACAAATAGTGTCTACTTGCAAAGTTAATAATAGCTTGTATGAGTTAAGACCTGAGGGTCGTTCTGTTGTAACTCCTAGTTTCCATGTGACCGAGGTCACAAATGAAATGACTTGGCATGAAAGGTTGGAACATATTGGTCAAGATCGAATGAACAAGTTGGCCAAGTGTAGCTTACTTTGTTCTTTGACTAAGGTTGTCTTACCTGGTTGCCAACCATGCCTTGAAGGAAAGGCAACAAGAAATCCTTTTGGGCGTGCAACTAGGAGAAATGAAGTACTTAGTTTAGTGCATTCCAATGTGTGTGGACCTTTAAGGGTTAAATCCAGAAATGGATACAAATATTTCATCACTTTCACCGATGACTATACTAGGTTCACCCATGTATTCTTACTTAATAATAAGGCTGAGGCCTTATCATACTTTGAGAAGTATGTCAATTTGGTTAAGAACCAATTGGGTAAGAAGATAAACTCCTTAAGGACTGATAGAGGTGGAGAGTCTAGCTCAAATGCATTTAAAGCCTTTTGTGACATGAAAGGAATTGAGATGGAGTATACTCTTCCTTGGACACCATAACAAAATGGTGTGTCTTAGAGAAAGAATAGAATTCTCATGGATATGGTACGGGCCATGATGCCTAAGGCCAGCCTGAACATTATCTATTAGAGTGATACATTGCTATGTGCAATGCACATTCTCAATAGGGTACCTACCAAGAACATATATGTTTCTCCATATGATTTATAGAAGAACATGGCCCCAAACCTAAGCTACATACACCCTTAGGGGTGGTTAGCTTATGTACATGTGACGGATCACCATTTAGGGAAATTAGGTCCGACAGGAAAGAGATGTGCTTTCCTCAGATATGATACAAACTCTTAGAGGTATCTGTTCTTGGATTTGAGTCACAAGAATGGAATGTTGTTTGATGCAAGAAATGTCAACTTTATGGAAAATAAGTAATCTTAAAGTTGGCGAAAGTGGTCACTTGACCTCACTAGGTCCGATCTTAGAAGATGATCAACTGAGTGTCATAAGGGCCCCGATTACACAAAGGGCACCTACTCTAGAGGGAGTACCTCAATTACAAGGAGTTATGACTCCGATTGAAGTTTTGAATGATATGGAACTTGATGGACAAGATCCACAAGAAGGTGGAATTGTTCAAGAGAGAGTTAAGCGTGTTCAAGAGCATGAACCTCAATCACCATCGCCTATTTTAAGAAGATCAGGAAGGAAATCCAGATCACCCATGAGATAGGGAATCTTGGATGGTGAGACTTACTTGGTCGCATAAAAAATAAATGAACCAAGTAATATTAAAGAGGCACTTGAAGGGGGTACAAAGGGAGGAATGGCTAAATACAATGAATGATGAATTAGATTCAATGCATGTTAACAGAGTGCAAAGATCACTTCATTGATATTTTTTATAAGGTCGGCCATTTGAGAACTTTGAGAGTGGAAAGAATGAAGTGCAGATAAATTTGGAGGAGTTTAGGCTTGAGAGAACGACTTGATTAAGAGAGATTTTATAGAGGAAATGACAGCTAGGTTAAATACTTGAATATGGAAAGGCTTTGAAAGGAAAGAAGATCACTTGGTTTCTTTCATGGAAGAAAGGATTGTGATTGCTTAGTCTAGATGTAAAGTTCATTCTTTCAAAGAAATTTCCTTTTATACCTTAAGAGAAGGATTTTTTACCATTCCAATTGGTTTTCTTCAACAGTAAAAATTCTATCCGTTGAGTTTGTTATCAACGTGTTGATAGCAACCTCAACATCCTATCCTTTTAACTTCTAACCCTATTTTAACTCTTTAATTTTCCTAATGCCTCATATAATCTAGCACCAAATTTAATCTGGACAAAACAAATTGTATAATTGTGAAATCAATTTCCACGATACATAATTTTAATATCCATTCATGAAATAGATACAATTTAACTTATCTTGGGGATTTTACTTGCTAAGCAAGCGTTTGCAGAAAACTTTTTGATTCCCCAAAAATTGATTTTCCATGAAGAACATGTGAAATCAGTTTTGTATGCATTGTTGTCTTGAAATTGTCCTATGCTTTGATGAACAACCTTCTTGTGACTTACAATCAACGCGTTGATAAGTAGTTTGTGTTCATTGATTATACCTATGAAAAATCCTTTCTCGGTCTCAAGGTTAGTAGCATAGTATCTTAACAAAATAACCACTACTAATTAAGAAAGAAGGTAAGTTGTTACTTATTAAAGAAACAACTAGTGACTCAAATCATTCTTGAGTCTCCTTCTCTCTTCCTGCTCCATTCTTGAAGAGAAGTTCAACACTCTTTAGGAACCCAACATGTGGGTCCTCCCTTGGCTGGGATCTTCTTAATAACCCAAACTTGATGTACTCCTTTGACAACTGTTTTGTTCCTAAACAAACAGTCTATTTAGGAATGACCTTTCCTATGACAGGCTTGGTAAGTGACAAAGGTGACTTTTGAAAACTTGTTTTTCAAAAGTGCTTGCTTTTTCTCTGTTTGATAGCCAATACCTGTTTTGTTACAAACAGTTTTCTGATTCCCTAATAAGAGATATAGGTTTTTCTCTATACCAACAAGTTTTTTTTTTTTAAGAAAGGGGGGAGCACACCACCCTGTAATTTCATTGATGAAAAAAGCCAAATGGAACTTACAATATTAGAATTAGGGCTCGATAGCAGAAAAGATCAAAACCTGACTCAAAATTGATAAACTACTCCCTGACCTACAAGTAAGCCTAGGAAAACCATTTACATCCAAGAACTACTAATCAGCAGAAAACAGAATCAATGTCTAACCCAATCCTTAGATGCACCATATATGTACACTTATGCACCAAGACTTCCCAATCCACAGCTGACCTATGGTGCACCCTTGCATTTCGTTCCCACCAAATGACATACACAGCTACCACCACCATACTTCTTCGCACTTTGTTCTTTAAGGACTTCTCTTTGCACACCCTTCTGAACCAGCTACAAGCCCTGTCCCAAGAGAATGGAATACCAGACAACCTGCACTTCCTCAAAACTTCAGAGATAACTCTTCTAGAATAGGAACATTCAAAGAATAAATGATTTCTAGACTCTGCATAAGAATCACAAAGTCTGCAGGTA
>JBBYHH010353218.1:0-12101 GCA_038382905.1 Daphne laureola | reverse complement strand
TGAAATAACACGTTAGAAAACATAAGTAAAGAAAAGTTCAAAAATATTCGGGTTTTGGGGCCCACAACTCCGAGAAGGATTCCGCTTCGACGTCATTACCACTTCTGATGATCGCTTCCGCAACTTCCGACGCACCGACAAGACGGTGGTGGTGACATCATTGCTCTTTAAACCATAAGCTCATCTTCTTTCTTCAAGAACACCTTTGAATATTCAAAGGTTGTTGGCAAATGATGATTGATGAAGGAGGACATGTTTTATGTAATGAAAAGGGGTGAAATTGTGTGAAGAAACACAAGAAGAATTCCACTCAAGATGCTCCTAGTATTTTTTCAAAGTTTTAGCCTTTAAATGAGAGGAAGGGATGAAGAAGATAAAGAAGAAACTCAAAGAGTGTAAAGGTGTATCTTATGGTTGGCCCTTCTCATCTATTTATATATTAGAATGGGTGGTGACAAGGTGGAGGTTACACCCTTAAGACATGTGATCACCTACACTTGGTCTTAAGGTGAACCTTCCCCCTTTCCCTTCATTTAGTCTAGATACAAGGAAACTTCCATGCCAACCACCCCCCTTATGCGAATAGGCACCAAGGGAGAGGCTCCTTTTTGCCTCTCCCTCTCTATTTAAGGTTGATTATATATATATAACCACCAAGGGGAGTTGTATCATGTGCAAGGTGCATACATCTTGCACCATTCTTGCTCTTTTTGTCCAAAATACCTTTATCTTATCGAAAAGGTGTCAAAGGGTCTCATTACTACTAAATGAGAGTGAATTAAAAAAGTAAATCCAAATGGCCATGTTACACACATTTGAGCTGCCTTTAGCTCATTTCAACTCACATTGAGGTGAAATCCACTTCTTCATCAAGACTACTTTTAGCTCATTTCAGCTCACATTGAGCTGAAATCATATTAGGTGAAGTTAGCTACTTGTAGCTAACTTGAGCTAGAGTTATCTACCTTTAAGCTAACATGAGCTAGGGTTAGCTACTTCTAGCTAACATGAGATGAGGTTAAATACTTCTAGCTAACCTCAGCTGAGGTTAGCTACTTCTAGCTAACTTGAGCTAGACTAGATATGACTAGGGCTACTTCTAGCTAGAGTAAGCTTACTTTGAGCTGGATTTAGCTACTTATAGCTAAGATGAGCTGATGCCAAGCTACTCTCACCTCCATTGAGTTAAAGTAAGTCCAACTACTTTTAGCTAGAGTTGAGCTAAGAGGAGCTACTTCTAGCCATGGAGATTATCTTACACGTGCGAGAGTGACAAAGGAGGGAGCTCAAGATCACATGACATTGGCTAGCCGTACAAGACTTGACAACTCCCTGAACATTCAAGCAACCTAACTGGTTGCACCAAGTTAGATGATACGAGTAAAGTGACTTCAAATTGGTCAGAATTTTGTACAAAGGACATTGTTTTGTTTCATAATTGTCAATTTAGCCATTTTTTTTTATGTATTTAACTTTACTAACTGAGGTTCTTTTCTTCTTTCTTTTCATAACATTCAGATGCATCATATTATCACACCTTCGTACTTCTACATCAATCATTGCATATAATCATTTTTCATTTCATTGGGTAGTTTCAAAGTTGGAACCTATAGAGAAAGAAAAGAAAATGAACGTCAAGGACCATTTGAACAATTTTATGATGTGAAAAGATTTAGTGGCCCTCGATCATGGCATTGAAAGGAAATTTCTCGCTAGTAGTCTTCATACTAGATCCAATACATTGGTCTAGGAAAATTAGGGAATTCTTTGAATTTACTCCAATATTTGAGAGCTTCCCAATGTATTTTGAAAGACAAAATTGTAGACCCAGGTATGGCGAAGAGGGGGGTGAATTGGTCTTAAAATAAGTTTAAAACCTTTTCACTTTGCAACCAAAACCCTCAGATCAACACATTGATAGATCATAATTGAGTATAGTTGGAGTAGTAAGATATCAACGCGTTGATGGTTAGCACATATAAGAATGTGTAGAAGAGTGAAGGACACATAGATTTTTAGAGGTTCGGTCAACTCGACCTATGTCCTCTCCTCAAGACACACTTGAGTATTTCTCCACTAGAAATGAGGCCTGACGCACAAGACTTATACATATTGGCTGACACACAAGACTTTCACCAAGGCTGCCTGACACAGAAGACTTTATGCATAATGCCTGACTAACAAGACTTTACCAAGTGCCTGACTAACATGACTTTACAAAATTTCTGACAGACAAGACTTGATCAATGGTTGTCTGAAACACAAGATGATTGCTTGACTAACAAGACTTAGAGTGATGACAGTAGAACTATGATCAACGCATTGATAGAGTAGACTATCAACCTTCCTCTTTCTTTGAAAGTTTCACTTAATCAGTGATGAAGAGCTGGTCTATCACCACCAACTAATGAAGTTGATCGATATAAGCTCAAAGGAGATAGACTTTTACAATAAGAAGTGTAGAACATAAGGCTTCTATAATGATGAACTCTATGATATAGTCAAAGATGGTGCATATAATCTTCTGGAGGTTTGCAGCTTTGTCAATGATAGCTCGAAAGTATTTGTTGTGAGTAGGAGAATGAAGAATGTACAGATTCGAGTGATATGCTTTTGTTTTCTTGTGTGTTTTTTTCTTTCTTCCTTCCTTCCTCTTCTTCTTCTTCTTCAGCTTTTATAGGCTTCAGGGTGTGTAGATATGGGTATAGTAGGAGCATCTGAGATCTTTATATAGCCGTTGCATATGAAATTATTCCTTTTCAGAGCTTTGTGAATGTTGACTAATTGATTTCTAGCCGTTGTAGATCTTTCCAGATTTCTATCATCTTCCTATAACGAGTTGATGAAGATTGGCTTCAACAACTTGATGGATTTTCTTCATCAATCTTGATCTTTTTTTTAGACCTTCAAACTTGAATTCTTTCACTCATTGATGTTGCTCAGTACTAGAGTGGATGGATTCATGATTGAGTGCTTCAAGGTTTGTGAAATGTGAAGCTTGTATTTCAAGCATCTGGCCATCAACGTGTTGATGTGTACTATATCACACTCTTTCTTGATTTCTTTCCTTTTCTGAGCTGATTATATATTGTCAATCTGAGATTTTCTTGATTTGATGAAGAGAGTAGCCATTGGTTTCCATATACTTCATCTTAAGCATTTTATCTTCAAAACTTATGAATGTGTCTAAGAAACAAGTCCACGTTAATCAAGAATTTGGATCATATTTGTAAGGGTCTATAGCATGATACAACGCAGCAAAATTAAAAGCCTTGTCCAAGATCCATGTAAAATATGAAATAATACAATTTATTGTTCAAGAGATTACCTAAAAAATATCTCGATTAACGTTCCTCTGATAGAGCTAAATGTTCATATCCTCTATGGTATCCACCCTGAGAAATCATGGAGTTCTTTGTTTCTCTTTTAGTGTGCTAGCAGAAACTCCTCAAAGAACAGAGGATGAGAGACCAGAATGAGAAAATAATTGATATTTTCTATACATTGTTCAGTCCTAAACTGAACAATTAATAGAGATTTATCTATCAACTCCCAGTTAGACTAGGAGACAGAACAATTCGCATGGCAGGGGGATGCAGAGAATTAGGCCTAATTCCAGCTCTAATTCCTAGACAAGTTTCCTCATGTTACTAAAGTGTCCAGCTTTTACAAAGTTGACACTTAAGTTACCAAACTTCTGTCTCTTGCTAAATAACTCCATAGTCCACCCATTAAGCATGCGAGCCTGTAGGTTCTTATTACGTTGGCAGTAATAATGATGTCTTACTCATAATTACAGATAGTGAGCGATATCTATCAATACATCACTACCACCCAAGTAATATAGAATCCGTTTAAACGTGACCAGACCTTTACCTATCATTCAAACCACACTATTGCATATGTTGTGTCCTTTCATAATATTCTCTAATTGAACCGTGTTAAATCTGACCAAGGAGAATAAACTCCCATGATATGAGAGTGACGAATCCTATCTTGACATATGACAGTCTTGCTCCGTACTTCGCTAGACACCCGAAACCAACACTTTCCTTTGATCAACAAGGGATAGTACATAGAATCAAAACATGAAGCTAATCACGATAAGATCTTCATACTCTCAGGTCATAGGACTAAATGCAATATGGTTTATGTGTAGAACTTACAATAACCATGTCATGATTATTTAAGTTCTCACAAGTGGGCCAGACCATTACAACTACGTTATATAATCATAAGTTAGATTCCACACCTAATGTGAATCTACCCTTATGTTAGTCTCACATGTGCTATATCAACCTATGTTCTTTATAAAACTTGACTAGGGTCATTTAGGAACATCGTATGTTCCAAGGTTTTATTATTATTCTTGTTCTTTTATCAGCACAAAAATAAAGACAATAATAATAATCTGAATAATGCCTCATTAATTAAACAATTATGTTAGTGTCCCAAAACCAATATACAAATTGGATGGCTTTGGAGAACTACATACACCTACAATGTTGACACCCAATTTTTCTTGAGAGTTTTTACTAACAATCATTTTAACCCATTTTAACCTAGATAAACTTGTGGAAAAGTGGTGGTTTGACAACTAATTCACATTCTTCTTCACCAAGTCTAGATATGTACTCTGACTTAGACCAAGCAACCTCTTTTATCTATCTCTATTGATCTTTATGTCGAGTATATAGGTTGCTTCCCCTAAGTCCTTCATCGAGAAGCATTTCCCCAACCAAGTCTTGACAGACTAAAGTATACGGATATCATTTCTGATCAGAAGTATGTCATCGACATACAACACCAGAATGATAATAGCGCTCCCACTAACCTTCTTGTACACACAAGGTTCATCTTCATTCTTGATAAAGGAAAACTCCTTAAAATATTACTTCATCAAAATGTAGATTCCAGCTTCTGGAAGCCTGCTTCAATCCATAAATGGATCTTTGCAGTTTGCACAGCTTATGAGCATTCTTAGGATAAAAAAACCCTTAGGTTGTTCCATGTACACATCCTCAAGTAGCTTTCCATTCAAGAAAGCAGTTTTGACATCCATCTTCCAAGCCTCATTGTCATGGTATGCCGCTATAGCCAAAATGATCCATATGGATTTAAGCATGACAACAGGCGAAAAGGTCTCATCATAGTCAATACCATGAATATACTTGAAACCCTTTGAAATGAGTCACCCCTTATAGGTAATTACATAACCATCCATGTTGGTGTTCTTCTTATAGACCCACTTGCATCCTATAAGTTTTATCCCATCAGGTATAACGACCAAGTCCCAAACTTGGTTTTGTGACATGGATTCCATCTCAGATCTCATGGCTTTTAACCACTTCTCAGAATTCAGTATTTCCATAGCTTCTTGGTATGATTTTGGCTCATCATCAATGATAGTCACATCACCAAAATCAGTCACAAGGAAACCATAGTATCTCTGTGGATGATTTCAGGTTCTACCGCTTCTGCGCAGGTCCTGTGTTACTTGAACAGGTTGTTCAACCACATCACTATGTGATTCCAGTTCACACTCTCTCTCAAGAACTGAAGCATTCTATTGTTCTCAAATTTATTTGAGTTCTATGCCCCTCCCACTATTTCCTCTGGAAATGAATTTTCTCTCAAGGAAAATGCTAGTACGTGCCATAAACACTTTCTGGTTGACAGGGTCATAGAAATAGTATCCCTTAGTCCTACTAGGGTGCCCAATAAAAGAACACTTGTGAGATCTAGACTCGAGCTTGTCTGTGATCAACTTCTTCACATAAGCCCCGTAGCCCCAGACTCTCACAAATGACAAACTAGGCCTCTTCTCATGGCATAACTCATATGGTGTCATTTGTACTATCTTGGATGGAACCCGGTTAAGTGTAAATGCTGCCATTTCAAGAGCATAGACCCAGAAGGATACTCGAAGATCAATGTGACCCATCATGGATCAGACCATATCCATCAAAGTCTGATTAGAGTGCATTGTGACACAATGCCACAATCTCGCAGATGGTCAAGAAACTCTCAGGTTAAGTACTCACCACCTCGATCGGATCAAAGTTTCTTAATACTCTTGCCAAGTTGATTCTGTACTTCATTCTGAAACTCTTTGAACTTATCAAAAGTCTAAGATTTATGCGCCATCAGGTACACATAACCATACCTACTGAAATCATCAGTGAAGGTAATGAAGTACCGAAACCCTCCTCTAGCCTGAGTGCTTAGCATCCCACACACATCCCTATGAATGAGCTCTAACACCTCAGTGGCCCTTTCACTATTTCCAGTGAATGGTGCCCTTACCATCTTTCCAAGTAAACAAGCTTCGCAAATCTCATATGGTCTCAGATCAAATGTGTCCAACATTTCACTTTCATGGAGTTTGGCTATGCACTTCTTGTTTATGTGGCCTGATTGACAATGCCAGAGATACATTTTGTTTGAATCGCTAGCTTTGATCTTCTTAGCTTGGATGTTATAGATTCGATTTTATAACTCTAGAACATATAAACTATTCATAAAACGTGCATGAGCATACAAGATTTCATTCAAATAAATAGAGCAAACGTTATCCTTTATAACGAATGAAAAACCTTTCTTGTCCAAATAAGAAACAGAAATCAAATTTCTGGAAATCACCACCACATACTAACAGTTTTCAAGTTCCAAACTTAATATATAAGGTAAAGTAATAAAGTAGGATCTGACAATGAAAGAAACAACCCGTGCTCCGTTACCAACTTGAAGATCTACTTCTTCCTTCACTAATGTCCTACTTTTTCTAAGATCCTGAAAATTTGAACAAATGTGAGATCCACATCCAGTGTCTAACACCCATGATGTAGAATTAGTAACATGTGACTCTATAACAAGGATACCTAAAGTGTTTCTCATGGCGCCCTTCTTGGCCTCCTCTATCCAGAGCTTGTAGTCTCGCATCCAATGTCTCGGTTTCCCGTAGTGGAAGAAATCCTGCACCTTCTTTCTAACGCCTCCAGATGGCTTCAGTGCCAGAGCAGGGGTAGCGGTCTGGGATACCTTAGCCTTACCCTTCCCTCTCATGTTCCTCCTGGACCTTTCATTCCCCTTGTTGTTCTGGAAAACCATAACAACCTTCTCCTTGTGAATGTTGTGCTCAGATGTTCGCAACATGTTGAGCAACTCGGGAAGAGACTTCTGAAGATCATGCATGTTATAGTTCATAACAAACTGACTATAAGCTCTATGGGAGAGACTACAAGATCAAATCAGTGGCCAGGTCTGCTGGCAGACCAGAATCCAACTTCTGGAGTCCCTCTATATACCTAATCATCTTGAGTACGTGAGGAATAATAGGAGAGCCCTCCACCAACTTACACTGAAACAACACCATGGATATCTCAAATCTCTCATGCCTTTCCATCTTGCCAAACAGAGTCTTGAGATGCTCAATCATATCATAAGCACTCATTTTCTCATGATGCTCTTGCAGCGTTGGCTTCATGGACATAAGCATGAGACATGAGACCTCAACAGAGTCAGAATGATACTTCAAAATAACATCACGCTTTTTTCTGGGAGGAGTAGATGCTGACTCATCAGACAGAGGCTCCTCGAGCACATAACCTTTATTTTATTGAGTTAACATAATCCTCAGATTATGATACCAAGAGAGAAAGTTAGTCTCATTGAGCTTCTCCTTCTCAAGGTAGGGTCGCAATGATAAGGTGGGTGTGGTTTGCGACATGGTTATCTATAAAAAGTAAACATACAAAATAAGTACGAACATAATTATTTAATTTCTCTTTTAATAAGCATTTTTTATTAAAAGGGCTCCAACTATTTTCTTCAAGATAATAGCTCTCACTATTACCTCAGAATGTCTGAGCGCATAGACATTCTTAGCAGGTCAAGATCTATAAGTTCCCAGAACAACTCAAACCTTCTATGGCTAGTGTTGGCAGAATCGTCAAGCGCGACCCATCACCTAGAACTCACCTTCGAACTAGATTAAAGTGTGGCACTTCGCTATGGAGAAACCTACCACACTATGATCTAGCGCTTGACGTGTCTCATGATGGAACACCATGAGCTTAATATGCCTTGAGGGTTTTTTAATCGGTCTCACCAGTTTTAAATTTCTCTGGTTGATTAAACATGCATCAATCAACCTAAAAATGCCATCTATTACTGAAAATAGATCATACCACGATTATAGCCCAAACTAGATGTATCCCAAGCAAAGGGATCCATAAAACCTAGAAAGAAAAAGACCTATACTAGTCTCTTCCTCGCTAGTGTCTCTTAGGTCCACGCATTTCTTCCTTTAGGCTTCTCAATCCTTTATTCTTGTCTAATTCTTTAACATTATAATGAAATTACATTTAAGAAACCTCTTTTACATAGAGGGGAGTGGATGAGAATAGAATTTTACAATGAGAATCTAAGAAGGGACTCGACAAGCAATCCGTATTTCCCAAAAATACATCAATTCATTTCAGGACTATAACTGTGTACCATGCATCAAAGAATCATCCAAACATGCTAAAA
This sequence comes from Daphne laureola, assembly GCA_038382905.1. Lineage (NCBI taxonomy): Eukaryota > Viridiplantae > Streptophyta > Magnoliopsida > Malvales > Thymelaeaceae > Daphne > Daphne laureola. Next base: position 3,569 of record JBBYHH010353218.1, on the reverse strand, counting down.
CATCCATTTAACAAGTTTGATATTCAACTAATGCCTTCACAAATTTCTGGGTTAAATTTGAGCAAAAAATAAATTTTAGTGACTTTTCCATAATTTTTAAAATTTATCTAGGGAAATTGTTTTTAAAAAATGCTTTGGGACCATTTTAAATATTCCCAAAAAGTTCTGTGGGCTTTTCTTGAGTTTCAACATTAATTTTGGGCAAAACTGTCCAAAACAGCAACCTCGGAGTCAATCTTGATCTCAAAACAAAGTCCTGGGGCCAATTTCCACATTCTGTGAAGTTCAGGGGCATGGGGCACCATTTTTCCAGTTCATCCAAATCAGGACGGACTGAACCAGGCAAGCCGACCAACCCAGCCTCAGTTTAGCGAACCAGGATGGCTGGCCAGTGAACTAGGCCTGTTGTTGGCCCAGCGGCCTGGCTAGTCCAGCTAAGGTTTGATAAACCCTTAGCCACTAGCATTCACACCAGGGTCGTCCATCACTGCCTCCGTGCTCCCTGAGTCTGGTGATGATGTTGTGATTGGAACCGTCTCGCCACCGATTGGCCATCCACATCGCTTCTGCCGCCATCCAACGGCTAGATCACCGTGATGGTGGCCATGAATGTTAGAATTCTGGGTGTACCAAGACCTTTTGAGATAGTACTTGAGCCCATGAAACTAAGTTTGAGCTCATATAAATCTATATATAGCTCACCTAAGCTTAATCCATCTAGAAGTAGCTGGACTTAACTAGCTTGAGTGCAGCTAGAAGTGGCTTCCCTCAGCTCATCTCAGTTTAGTTTAGCTAAAAGTAGTTTAAACTTATCTCATGACAACTCAAGGGTATCTAGAAGTATCTCCCCTTAGCTCAACTCTATCTAGAAGTAGCTAGACTTAGGTCAAGTCAGCTCATGCCAGCTCACACTAGCTCACAGGAGTTGGGAGTAGGTTGGCATTACCTCACTTTAGCTATAAGTACCTAAATCCAACTCATTTTTGGCTCACTATAGCTAGAAGTAGCTATACTCAGCTCCACTCTAACTCAAGTTAGCTAGAAGTAGGTAACTTCAGCTTAAGTTAGCTAGAAGTTGATAACCCTAGCTCATGTTAGCTAGAGGTAGCTAACATTAGCTCACACTAGCTAAAAGTAGCTAGTACTAGCTCAAGTTAGTTCATAAGTAACTAACTCCAGCTTAAGTTAGGTTGAAGTAGCTAACTTCAGCTCAAGTGAGCTATTCTTGATGAAGAAGTGACTTTCAGCTCAAGGTGAACTGAAAGGAGCTCATGGGAGTTCAAATATGTGTGATGTGATCATTTGGGACATCTATGTGATGTTTCACCTTGATTTACAAGGGGTAACTTCCATTTACACCTTTTGGACAAAATAAATGGTATTTTGGTAAAATGGACATTGAAGGTGCATGGTGTATGCACCTTACCACATCGGAAGCACTCCTCGGTGGTTACCTTGGCAAGGGCTAGCCTAGAGGGATTGACATGGGAAAAGGGGTGCCTTCTCCTTTGCACCATTTCACCACTTTGGTGGTTGAGAGGGAAGTTAGCATGTATCTAGCCATTTTAAGGGGAAAGGGGGAAGGTGCACCGTGAAACAAGGTGCATAGTATCCTTTTACCTTGAGAGGTCACCTCCCCCCCCCCTTATGGCCGGCCTCTTCATCTATAAATTGATAACAGAGGCAGGCCTTCACATATACACACTTACACCATTGGTAGTTACTTTCTTCTTCTTCATCATTGATCTTTATTATCTCTCTCATTCAAGATGCCATCTTCAAGCATTGTTCAAGGAGCATTAAGGGTGGATTAACGTGTGTCCATTCAACATATCCATTCCCATTTCATCCCATCAAGTCAGTCCTCTTCATTCATCATCGTCACTTGAAGAAACAAATGAAGCCGCCATCATCACAAGTTAGAGCATACGTTAGAGCAAGGATAAAATATCCTTAAGCTGTTGTTCTAGGAGAAAGGTGCATTTCTTATTCTTAGTATCATGCTTAATAACTCTTTCTTTCATCTTGAAGTGTTCTTGAATGAAAGAGGCATGATTTGATAAAGAGACATCATGCTATATTTTATGTGAAATCCGAAAACATAAAGGAATCCTATGAATGCTTTACACTTGAATGAGGTTAATCAACATGATGGTGGCAAGTCTGTGGAATGAACTGACACTCCCTTGACCTTACCTTGGAGGTGCGTCTGGATCAGACTAGATGGCATGGTGAAACGGGATCAACCTGCAATCAATATAGTTAGCTTGGACCAACCGGGGGGTTTCACCAGTTGATTAGGCCTCTGATCCTCAAGTCAGTGTTTAGTAGAATGATGAGGAAACAAAGATAGGACAGAATGTGTAAGATGAATAGTTACCCTTTCCTTTGTCCTTTCACCATTACTTATAGTCGATCCCTTTTAGGGTAATTCAGTCTTATTTCCTGATACGCCGTTGGAGATCTCAGAGTTCATACTGTACGGCCTTCCCGGACCCATGACAGGAGATGGTTGATTCTTCAGTTATTATGGGCATATGCCTTAGGGTCTATTGGTCCGGGAATGTCTCTTAAGGCTATTCGACTGGTCCTGGTTCGGATGTTGCTCATAGGCATTTTTGTGAAGGACGGGCTTTCCTTTCTTAGGCCTGGTTGGTTATTTGTATCTTGTTGGATATCAATCCCCCCCCTTTTTTAGCTACCTGGACGACCAAGGGGAGTCCTAGTGCGAATTATTGGTCGAATTTGGTGGTATGATCTTTTTTAGGGGGAATTTTGATTAGCCCCCTTCTGGTGCCGGACATGGTGGTTCGGTCTTTTTAAGGGGGAGTTTTGATTAGCCCCCTTCTAGTGTCGGACATGGTGGTCTGGACTTTTTAAGGGGGAGTTTTGATTAGCCCCCTTCTGGTGCGAGACATGGTGGGCCGGTCTTTTGTGGGAGGAGGTAGCGATGCATCAGTTTTGATGCTGGTTATGCCTCATTTTCTGTAATTATTGAGGATGCGTGTCCTATTTGGACGGTCATGATTTCATCAGATGTGACGTTTCAATTCCCGGTTTATGATTGCATCACTTCGCCTCCCTTCTCTTGCCTTATATAAGTTTTTGCTTGGAAGAGCTCTTCATTCGTTCTCTGGATTGTTTTCTTCGAACTTTTCTTCCTCTCTTCAATAATTTAATAACGGAGTGTTTGCCGCTTAAAGAGGCGGTGAATTTGTTTGGAGGACAGCGGTTATGATCTTTGATCAATGAGGAATGGCGACACGGAGGGGATTCTTTCGAGGCTCTATTCTACAGTGTTATAGTCACTCCCGAAGTGATTTTCCAGGAAAAATTGCCCGCCGGGCAAATTTTGTAATTACCGGGACTCGGTTTTAAACGTGTAAGAACACGTTTCCTAATGATTCTCATACTCTGGGAATTAATTTGAGGTCCATTTCTATGGGATTTCACATTTTTATATGATTTCGTGAACCCCGGGCTATGTTACCAAAAATTGACATTGAAAGGTAAAATGGTCGGTTTGGATAAACGGACATGATTAATGACAATTTGGATATCCCGGGAGT
>JBBYHH010352996.1:0-12105 GCA_038382905.1 Daphne laureola | reverse complement strand
GCGTTAGGTCAGTTGAGTAAGGTTAGGCGAGTCGCCAGTTTCCGCCACCCCTGTTCCCGACCGGCACGCGCGCCTCCGCCGGGTCCGGTGCGGGGTGGTGGTAACACGATTCTCTTGGGTTCGATCCCTCATTTTGAGTCACTGTACTATAATAAGATATTTTTATGGCTAAATGAGGTGTTTATAAATGTATTTTCTTAGTCGAGTGTTGCTTGAGCTTCATTCTGATTTACACCTATCATGTGTAGCAAAACCTTGGCTGACAATTTTTAAGTAATTGATTACTATTTTTAAGTGTTTCTTGAATTATTTTAATGTTATTTTTCATATTCTATAAAATTAAATTCCTAAAAAGTGATAAAAAAAATAAAATTAAAAAAATCAACGATAAAGCAGTAATTGGATTAGATGACATGAAGATATTACTACTCAGTTTAGTGGCACATCTTATGTGTCACTAAAGTCACTTGCTAACTAGCTCCACCCATAATCATTACCGTCACAAAGTGTGTGTCACTAATTCCCATAGTTTGTTTCTTTCACATAATTAAGTGTCATTAAATCTCCGAGATACTGCAGCAACACACGCGTTAAGTGCCACTAAAGGGATTTAGTGTTAGTGCTTCTAGTGGTACTTATCGCGTGTGTTGTTGTTTCTGCGAACTACCATTACTAACACATATTCGTAATTTACTAGCATATTTTGTGTGTCATTAAATGACACTTTCTTTGTAGTGATCAAGTTGCCACATGGGTCTGCCGCTAGAGGAAACTCGGGTACACCCACAAACTGGCTTGCCTGATTCAAGCTCTCAAAGATGGCTTGCATGTATCATCCTATCCGGCCGCCTGCGTAGTTGCTATCGAGGAATAAAACCCTTAGCGGCTCCATATCTGAGGGATGAGTTACAGTGGCTCCATCATCCACCTCGCCTTCTGGATTCTGGTTAACCTCCAAGGTCGATGACACTCTCATCGATGATGATCTCGAGTCGATTCAACGAGTTTGGAGAAGCTCTCACTAAATCTAGACAAGCTTTGTGATTCGATTCATTTCTCAATTCTCCCCACATTCTTTTTGCTTCTGCTTCCATTTTTTTAGTTATTTGTGAGTGTAGTTTGTAATCTCTTTGGCAATTATCAGCTCTGCAATTTCTTTGGTATTTTTTTTCTATTTTTTTATATTCCAAACAAACCCTAGTAACCCAGTTTATAAATGGCGTCTAAGGAACCCTGACCTGTTTAAGAAATCGGAGCTTCGATCTGTTTGTGAGGAAATGTTTTTTAGGAAATGTTTTTGTTGATTATTAATTTTTGTGGTTGATTGTTATTGATTCTTAATTTGCGATTGTTGATGCCCCTGTTTCTGTTCGATCGTGATTTGTCATCATTGGTGATTTTCCAAGGCCGATGGTTGGCTGAAGTAGAGAAGATGATGAGTTTCCAGAATTAGAACCTTAGGACTCATGTTGGATGGTGGGTCAGAGGAGTGAGGGAGTTGGATGGAGGTGGATATTTTGGATACAATTTGTAGTTTTTTTAAAACTTACGGATTAAGTTGTAAAACAGAAATGGGCATTTTTGTCTTTTTCAACCTAACAGTTAAATTAACGTAAATGACTTAATTGGGATAAAATTCATCAAAAAACAAAGTTATAGGATTAAAATAGGATAAATTCTTAAAAGATAACCAAAATAGAACAATTCAGAAAGATAAGGTACTAAACTTTGAGTTTATCCTATATATATTACGTGTTAAAACAAGATAAATAGTCAAATTGACAAATGGAGTTCAATATATTAAAATGCAATAAATTTAAAAGTTTTAGAGTAAATTGAATCATAGGGGATATTTTAAGGGGAACTCGGGAAGTGAGAGAAAAGTGGGAACAAAAAAAAATTATCTACTTTTGAAATATTGTACAACCTGGAGGATCAATGTGTAAATAGAAGTTAAAGTTAATAGAAAATGACAAAATAAGCTACTCTACATGTACAGTAAATTTGTATCTTCCTTTTTATGTTTTTTTATATATAAAAAATACTATAATTACTTCTTGGTAATACTGGTATTTGCTTTTGTGTTGCGTTTTCGTGGGAGGGTGGGAAGATTTGAGGATTGGCGGAGAAATGGTGGAGGCCACATCATCATCATCTGTTGATTGATTCGCAATCGAGAATATGCCATTAGCCCTCTCATTTGGATTCGATCCCAACGTTGTGAATTGGGTTTCTTCTGTTTCTCATTCCGACCTCTGTCTCAGTTTCTGGCCTAATCGAGCTTTATCTGTTGATTGATCATGTGCGATGGTCAAGAGGTTTTCGATTGTGGTTCTGATCAGCAGCGGATCAAGAAGAAGAATCAGAGCTGGCGAAGATACGGGTTCAGAAGGGCAAAGGTAGCGACTTTATTCCCCTTTTCCAAGACCCAGAAAGAAGGGAGATTGAAAAGAATTTCTTGTGATTCTTCAGGTGAGAAAGGTGGTTGCTTTTGTTTGAAGCAACCTGAAACTTTGGAATCGCCGGCTGATCTTGCTACAAGCGATCCAAACGATTCTGGTTTCACGTATGAGATGATGAAAGGTTTTATTGAGAAGAATGATTTCTGTTCGAGAGAATGCAATCCCCATCAGTTAAGTTAAGCTGAGGAAATTCACTAGACATATGCAGATTTGTTGCTCTCAACTCTTTTGAGATGCATGTTTTGTGCTGCTGTGCTTAATGACATTGTTAAGTCTCTCATTCTGAGATCATAATACTTTCCCAATTCATTTTAAGAGTTTATGCACCACATAGAAGGTGAATTTCCGGTGAAGCTGAGGTGTAATGATGCAGACTCTTGTGCTATGGTTTCTTCTCAGATTTAACCGAGAATGCAAGTTGGGATTTTGCAAAGCTGAAAATGAAGAAACATGAGAAATCAATAGTCTTTGAAGAAACGAACCTTAGAAATTAATGGTAATGAACAAGATAAGGAAACCAAACTCAAGCGACGGATAAAGTACTACAGGTGAAAACATATAAAAATGAATGGCGGCTACTTGATCGTTGATCGTACATCCATCAATGAGACAAGACTAGAAAATTATACTCCTACTTCCTCATCTGTGATCTGCGCAAACTCTCATAAACTTAACAGCCCATAGCCCAGCGCAACACTATATTCCTTCCTCATTTGTGATTTGCGCAAGCTCTCTCTCTGCTGCACATCACAGTCGACAAACTCCTCCGGCAAAAACACTGTACACCGCCTGCCCCGTCTCCGTCAGACCGTCACTAAGGTTTTGTTTCTCCGGCAGAGGAATTCGCGACTCCGGTTTGGTTTCTCCGTTCTCGGTGCTGCCTTCTCGAGCAGCGATTCCCCCACTGAATCGAAATTCCTCATTTCAGTGAATCCAGTGAATTCGGTCAGCCCAGCCGATCAACGACAATCTCCAAGCTCCTCGCCGCCAGTGGCTCCACAGGATCTTGAATTCTCATTTCTTATAATTCCACTGCCCTCTCTAGCTCCATTTAAGTCTGTGTATGTAATGTACACTTCAATTTCTTTCCTTTAAGCAACTTCTTTTTATTGGTGCTCTTTACTGAAATTTAGGCAACTGCTTGCATAGTCAGTATGTGTGGAAGTCAGGAAGATGAAATTTCTGTATGAGCTTTTGTCAAAAAAAATTCGCCAGTTAACAACCTTAACTTCTTAACCAGGTGATTGAAAACTGAAATTTAGGCAACTGCTTGCCTCTGCCTCTGTTACATCTGGATCTGAAATTAAGAATGTTATGGATATATTCTCCTCAATTTCTGGTCTCTTTATCAATCAGCAAAAAAGTAGCATTTTCTTTTCTAGGGTGGGAGATAATATAATTTCAGGAATCCTAGAAGTTCTAAGAATGCAAAAAGAAGATTTACCTGTCAAATATCTAGGAGTTCCCCTCAGTGGATCTAGACTCACTAAGGAGCGTTTTCAACCTCTAACGGATAGAATTTTGCGTATAATGAAATCCTGGTCTTGTAAATTCCTCTCATATGCTGGCAGACTGCAGCTAATTAAGGCAGTAGCTTTCAGTGTCCAAAGTTATTGGTCATCCATATTTCCTATCCCCAAAGGAGTCTTGCAATATATTAAACAAAGGTTTAGAGCCTTTATGTGGGGAGGTAATATTGAATCAAGGAAAGCTCTCATAGCCTGGAGTAGAGTGTGTGTTCCTAAAGATCAGAGAGGACTAGGTATATATGGCTTGGTGGCCTGGAATTTTGTCTTCTAAGCAAAAACGATTTGGCATCTGCTCTCTGATAAGTCGAGTCTCTGGATTAAATGGATTCATGCTTTTTATATCAAGAATGCTGATTTATGGATTATGAATAAACCTAGAGATAGTTCTGCTGCAGTAGGAGCTCTTTATAAGAAAAGACATCTTTTGCAGGACATATTTCAATCTCGCCAAGTAGAACTGCAATCTTCATTTTCCATGAAAGCAATATATATGGAAGTAATTGAGAATTTTGATGTTGTTTCCTGGAAAAAACTACCCTGGGGTCCTAAACATAGCCCAAGAACATCACTAATATTTTGGCTCTACTCCATGAAAGATCTGAATACATCTGATAAGGTTTCCTTATGGAAAGATGGTGTGGATATCACCTGTGTGCTATGCTTAGATAAATCAAAAGATTGCAAACATCTATTCTTTCAGTGTGGTTTCTCTGGAAGAATTTTAAAAGAGGGATTGAAACAAGTTAATCTCCCCCACCCCCCTTTATTATGGGATCAATTATGTCAGTGGATGAATAGAGTGGCTAGAGGAAAATACCTTAAAGATAATATAAGGAGAAGCATGCTAGTAGCATTGGTTTACATTACTTGGCAGGAACACAATCTCAAAAAAATTCAAAGGAAATTCAGATCAGTTTAGCAAATATGTGAAGCAGTATTGAACATTGTACAGGTTAGAAACAGAATTACCTTGGCCGATTTGTTTTGATCTCCATCAATTTTCTTGCAAATCATCACTCCCAGCGGCAGCAGCTCCTCGGTTGCGATCCAATTCTACAGTTGAATTGTGCAACAGCAGCAGACTGATCACTTGATTGGTTGCTTCAGCACCAAACTTATGCATAAAGCTTCTAACAATAGACTTGTGCTAGTTTCATGTAAATTTGTAACTAGATAATTTTAAGCTCTAGTACTTCCATTTTTATTCAGGTTAGCTCCTTTTGTAAAGTTCCTGAATATGTATGTAAGTGTCGTTTGGCTTTTATATCTATAAATTATATGGGGTGTGCTCCCCCATTTCCCAAAAAAAACAAAAAACAAAAAAAAAAGTGAAAGGTTAGCACATATTTGGTATTTTACTAGGGTATATTACTTATATGTGCAATGGTATTGGAAATTGGATATGTGAAGATTGAAGTTTCCATTTTGCATCAAGTGAGGAAGGTTCTAAAAGTGATTTGAGGAAACCCTATTGCTATTGCTTCCAAGTAAGGGTTCAACCTTCTTGGGTATGTATTAAGCTTTGCTTAGCACCATGTAAGTTGTTTTAGATTAGTCTTAGACCTTGATCTCTGACCTCAGTCCGAGATCTCAACAGTTGAGTCTAAGACTAGTTCCATGATAGAAATAGGGGTGTGCAGGTTAAGGATTATGCAACGGTTCCATGTGTCTGCGTGACCACTGAACCCGATGATCGTAGAGAAATGTGTTGCGGTTCTTGAGTCTTCCTTACTTCAAACCTAGTGGGAGTGACATAACATGTCATGGTTCCATGTGTCCGAGCGGCACTGAACCCTTGAGGATGACATGGTATGGTGTCAGTTTCCATGCATCCTCACAAGTATGAAGGGACTGATTCTGTGAGTCATTATGATCACGAACCCTCCGATGTGATGGTTATGGTTTCCATGTGTCCTCACAAGCACGAAGGGACTGGTTCTGTGAGTCTTGACAATCACGAACCCTCCGATATGATGGATAGGTTTCGTGCATCACCACGAGCATGAAGGGACTGGTTCTGTGAGTCTATATGATCACGAACCCTCCGATGTGATGGTTATGGGTTTCTGTGCATCACCATGAGCACGATGGGACTGGTTCTGTGATTCTTCACGATCATGAACCCTACGATTTTCATGGGATTGATGGACAATGGTTAAGGGTCATAGGCCCTCGCTGGTACCATGCAGATTGTGAGTGAGTAGGAGACTCCCTGGGTGGTTCAACCACAGGACCACAGGGAGGCCGTCATGGTGTGTGAGTTGGAAAGGAGGCTATTGAAGTGCTTTATATGATTATTGATTATGTATTTGTGTTTTTCACTCACATTGTCATTGCAGGTCAAAGCTTGAAGAAACCCGTTACTTCTACCTGCACCCTTACTGGGTTCTTTCGGGAAATCACCCCCCTTACTTTTAACATTTTCTGGAGCTTCAGGTTCTGGGGCCGCAGAGTATAGTTCTGCCAGGCCAATAGTATTTTGTATCTCAGGTACAATAGCTCCTTAATGGTTGTGTATTGTGGGAGACAATAACGTAGTATGGATTGGGTTTTTGTCTTTTTGGTTTACCGTTGAGTATACTTGGAATTTTTACTAATGGTTATTTGATTTATGACTTGTAGCATAGTTAGCAGTAGCAGTAGCAGCAGTTGTTCAGACATCCAGTTGGATCCTTGTCGACCCGACAACCACACTTAGTATGTTTTGGCCTATTAGCAGAGTAGTACGCTCTTTAGCATAGCATGCATGATCATGTAGACTTAAGATGTTCATGTAATGGAACATGCTTTCGAAGATGTGTATGTATGGATATATGTTGTATGCTTGTTATGGATGTTTATATTATTGGAATTCCTGGTCAGAGGCAGCCTTCATTCTGGATGTCTGGTCTGAGTGGAGCTCAGTTTTTGTATGTGTTTCTATTATTGCATTGTTTATAGGGACTTGAATGGGAATTTGTCCACTATTTAGTTGCGCTACGTGGATCAGATCGTCTAGCTCACCGCCGCCCCTACTGACCTTACGACAGCTTCCTGCCAGGATGTGTGCAAGCGGGGCGGTGGTGACAAGTTGGTATCAAAGCAGGTTTAAGGATAAGGAAGAGTTATTGAGTTTTACTTGAGTTGAGGTATGCTCGAGAGGCAGACCTTTATTCCTCTAGGTCGATCCCAGAGAGTTCACCTGGGGAAGACGGCCACTTCCTTATGTGAACTGCCAGGATCGGGCACTAGAATTTAGGACTGCTGATCTAGACATGCTCAACTCGGGTAAAACAGTTGGAAGTGTTTAAGGGTATGTAAGTTCTAAGTGGTCATTTTGTGTGATATGTTGATGTGGATCTTATATGTGATAATTTGCATCACATGTCATGCATTGCATTGTATCTATGCTACGGGGCTAATAGGTATACTGCTGCTGCTAGTGATTAATGGTTATATGTACTCCTAAGTTATGGTATTTCAGAAAATGCCAATCACTCGTAGTCAACAAGAGTTGGATCCGGGGAGTGGGGGAGAAGATCCCTCCCCGATGAGTAATGTAAGAAGAAGCCGAAGGGTGGTTCGGCGAAGAGAGGTCCCAGTACAACCCCCACCACAGCAGGGTCTTGATCCCGGAAACCTGATACAGGTGTTGGGGTAGATGCGAGCGCTGCTCAACAATGTATCGACGGGAGCAGGCTTGGATGAGCAACCCCATAGTGATAATGTTGAAGGTACACAGATGGGATCAGTGGATCCTACATTTGAAGGCATGGATGAAGATGATGGTGACGATTCCGACGATGAGGACTATGACGCTCACGTCGATGAGGAGGAAGACATTGCCAACTTAACTGATGCTGGGTTAGATATGCATCCCTGACATCAGAGAGTACGACCAAGAGAGGTCTATCATGAGGAGGACGTACCTAGAGTTCAGAGACCACGGTCGGAGAGTTTAGCTAACTCATACTGATTGACATTGATGGAGCGCTTTCAACATTTCAAGCCTCCAAGGTTCACAGGCAGAGGCAGAGTAGAAGTGGCTGAGACATGGTACAAAGATATGGACCGGCTGTTGGGAAGACTCAGTTTTCCCTCTCGTGAGATGGTACCACTGGCTACTTTCTACCTTAGAGATTGGGCTTCTGACTGGTGGGAGACTACTGTTGCCGCCAGGAAGGTAGAGTATGAGCACCAGGGATGGCGAGATTCCAGGATGTTATGTGATGAGTTTTCCCATTTGTTCCACGAGAAGTGGGTAGGTTTTGCTGCAAGAGACCAGTGCCAGCTCGAGTTTGACTCCTTAGAGATGAGAGACAAATCTGTGGTAGAGTATGAACGGGAGTTTGAACGTTTGGTATGATATGTTCCTTTCTACCAAGTGGATGAAGAGCAGAAGGCGAAAAGGTTCATGCGAGGTTTGAAGTATGAGACCCGGAAGTACATGAAACCGCTAGACATCATGAGATATCATGAAGTGGTTCAAAAGGCTCAGAAGGTCAAGAACGAGGGCCTTGAGACATGGTCTGTGACCCAACCATTGCGGTCTTCCGGCAGAGGTTCAGGTTCAGGATTCTCACATTCAAGCAGAGGCAGTGGAAGATCAAGCAGGAAGAATCAACGTGACAAAGACAAGGGTAAGGCACCAGCCGATAAGTCATGGTTTTTCCAATTCTGCAACCGGAGCCATACTAGCCCGGTGTGCTACCGACAGGCTGGAACGTGCCTTAAATGTGGATCAACAGAACATTGGGTAAAAGACTGCCCACAAATCCAGATACAGGAAGCTCCAGTACAACCGAGAGGACAGTTCAATGCGCGCTGTGGCACGGTGCACCATTTGGCAGCCCGAGACCGCAAGCACCATGACAACAACCCCAGCCGCCAGTGCAACAGCAGGTAAGGCCGGGACGTGTTTTTCAGATAGAAGTGGTAAGGGAGAACAACAAGGGGCACAAAAAGGAGCACTAGCAGGTACCTCATCTTTAAATGGTACTTCTGTACGTACATTATTTGATACTGGTGCATCGATTTCAATTGTGTCTCAAGAGTGTGTAAAGACTTTACAACTATGTGTGGTTCATTTACCGGACATATTTTTGGTACGTACTGCCGGAGGCCAGTACCTGGTTAGAAATGAGATCATAAAGGATTGTGTGCTGACGATCGGCGAACACCAAATACTGAGTAATCTGCTGGTATTGAATACACCTGAATATGACGTTATACTTGGCATGGACTGGTTATCGAACAATTTGATACACATTGATTGCATCAAATGTCATTTGGTGATTGCGGAGCAGATTGTACCACTTTATGCAACACCGGATATTGAGATTGTGAGGAAGAGTAGGGAACTTCAGTTGATGGATCGTATACCTGTGGGGGATGAAGAGGAGTATTATGGACTCAAAGACTCACGTATGCGAATGGAACTAGATAAAATACCAATTGTGAGATACTTTCCGCAGGTTTTTCCTGAAGAGTAACATTCTAGATTTTGTTGCAAGATGGAACTACCCCCATATCCAGTCCTCCCTATCGAATGCCGATAGTGGAGATGAATGAATTAAAGAAACAACTTGATGAGCTTTTTGAAAAGGGATACATTAGACCAAGTACATCACCATGCGGAGCCTCGGTGTTATTTGTTAAGAAGAAGGATGGGACACTGCGGTTGTGCATTTATTATAGGAGGTTGAATGCGGTGACTATCAAGAATAAGTATTCGTTACCGCGAATTGATGACTTGTTTGACCGACTTCGTGGAGCCAAGGTATTTTCCAAAATTGACTTGAGATCGCGTTATTTTCAGATAAGTGTGAAAGAGGAAGACATTTCAAAGACTGCTTTCCACACACGATATGGACATTACGAATATACTGTCATGCCATTTGGACTGACGAATGCACTCATAGACTTTATGAATTTAATGAACGAGGTATTCCGTCCTTATTTGGATAACTTTCTGGTAGTATTCATTGATGACATCTTGGTTTATTCTTCCGATGAAGATTCCCACCAAGACCATTTGAGGATCGTACTAGAGACATTGTGGAAGAATGAGTTGTATGCTAAGTTCTCTAAGTGCGATTTTTGGAAGCAACAGTTGGTTTTCTTAGGACATATTATCAATGGTAAGGGAATTTCAGTAGATCCTGAGAAAGTCAGAGCAGTTCGGGAGTGCAGATGGCCCCAGAAAGTAAAGGATATTCGAAGATTCTTGGGTTTGGCTGGTTAGTACCGTAAGTTCGTACTAGCATTCTCAATTTTGGCCGCACCACTCACTCAGTTGACAAGAAAAGGACAAGAGTTTGATTGGACGGAAGCATGTGAGCAGAGTTTTCAGGAACTTAAGCAAAGATTGACCCTGGCACTGGTATTGATTCTGTCGGACCTGACCCAACCCTACGTTATCTATGCTGATGTATCTGGAATAGGCTTGGGTTGTGTGTTAATGTAGAATCAGCAGGTGATTGCGTATGAGTCGCGATAGTTGTGACCACATGAACAGAATTATCCCACACATGATCTGGAACTGGCTGCTGTTATCTATGCCCTAAAGCAATGGAGACATTATCTACTTGGGTATAAATTTCAGATCTTCATCTACCATAAGAGTTTGAAATACCTGTTCACGCAAAAGGATATGAATATGAGACAAATAAGGTGGCTAGAGTACATGAAAGATTATGACTGCAGTATCGAGTACACCGTAGGGAAAGGAAATACCGTGGCCGATGCGTTGAGCAGGATGTATACAGGACTGGTTAAGGGTGGAGATACTGAGAACCAGGCAAAGGATACGAATTTAAAGAACTTGTGGCATAGATGGTAGTTGTGGGAACAAGATCAAGTATGTAACTTGATGATTCAGTCATCCTGGTTGGATAGAGTTTGAGAAATTCAGACCAAGGACATGAGTTTGAAGCAGATATCGGGTGAGGACAAAGGTGCAATACGTCCGTTCTTCGAGTACAGGCAATGATTGTTGTACTTCAAAGGATGACTATATGTTCCTAATGATGCGACCCTCAGAAATGAGATTCTGGACGACGCTCACAACAGCAGTTTGAGTTTTCACCTGGGCAGCGAGAAAATGTACCACGACCTACAGTCACATTTTTGGTGGCCGGGTATGCGGAAGTGCATAGCTACATGCTTAGCAAAATGTACAACATGTCAAAGAGTGAAGATTGAGCACCAGAAACCAGCGGGAACACTTCAAACACTACTCATTCCCGTTCATAAATGGGGCAATGTGACAATGGATTTTCTAACCAATTTACCCCCAACTAGGGCACGTCACGATGCAATATGGGTTATTATGGACCGATTAACAAAATGTGCTCATTTCTTACCCATTAAGATGATAGATTCTTTGGATAAGCTCGCTCGCCTCTATATCAAGGAAATAATGTGATTACATGGAGTACCAGACTCCATTGTATCAGCCCGAGACCCAAGGTTCACTACACATTTTTGGAATGCGTTTCATAAGGCATTCATCACACGACTTCATTTAAGCACAGCTTATCATCCTCAAACTGACAGGCAGTCGGAATGAGTGATCCAGATTGTGGAAGACATGTTGAGAAGTTGTGCAATTGATTTTGGAGGTGATTGGGACTTACATTTGCCATTGATTGAGTTCTCATACAACAATAGTTACCAAAGTACAATCAAGATGCCACCGTATGAGGTGTGATATGGTCGGAGGTGTATGACACCCCATTGTTGGTCCGAGGCATCGGACAAGCTTGAGCTAGGACCAGAAGTGGTCGAAGAGACCACAGAAAAGATAAAGAAAATTCAAGCATGGTTGAGAGCTGCGAATAATCGTACTACTTCATATGCAAATAAGCGACGTCATGACTTAGAATTTGAAGTGGGTGACCAGGTATGGTTAAAAGTAGCACCGATCAAAGGAACAGTCAGATTTGGAAGAAGTGGCAAGTTAGCACCAAGATTTGTTAGCCCTTATGAGATTTTGGAATGTGTAGGCATAGTAGCTTATCGGTTAGCACTACCACTGAGCATGTCAGCGATACACACTGTATTCCATGTAAGCATGCTAAAGAAGTGTATCAGTGACCCGATACAGACAATTCTAGTGGAAGAAGTGCAATTGG
>JBBYHH010352885.1:0-12106 GCA_038382905.1 Daphne laureola | reverse complement strand
TGATTCTTGCCCAATTTTGAAATTCACCCAAACATTGGATGATTCAAATTGAACTCCATAGAATATTCACTTTGGTTGAGAAAATCGCATGAAATGAGGTTCTCCTTCAATTTTTGACCAAGAATGAAGGATTTGAAAGTTGGGAAGGGTTTGGGGACGAGTTTCACGGGTTGGAGTTCGAAGGTGAATGAGAAATATGTTTTCTCTCTCTATTTTCGGGTTTAAAACCCAACAGATTTTCGTGTCCAGGGATGCCAGGCGATCACCCAGAACTTAGATCCGATCGCCTGTCACTCACCCGAGCTCCTATTCTTCACTTCATGGGGGGTCAGGCAATCGCTCGCCACGACATTCCTTTTGCCTGGCGGTCGCCCGAGCCCCTGCCTTGGGCCTTCCGTGGAGCGCAGGCGACCGCCTGTTCCTTGCGGTGAGTCACCCGTGGTTCGCCCGGGCGCCTGTCCATTTCCACTTCTCCAGTTTCGAACCTCAGGCAATCGCCTGCCTTTGGGCGCACGTCGGCCGGGGTTCACCTGGACCACCTGAATCCTGTAAAACCTGTTTCTCGCACTAACACTTAACCAAAACACTCAAAACCAAATTATCCATCAATCCATTTAATCAATCATTCAATAACATGCAATAAACCATACTTGAAATGCAATTTAAACTCAGAAATTAACAATCACTCACATACCTTAATCCTTTGATTCAAGCTTCGATGAACGAAATGTGTTGACTGCCGGCCACTAGACGCCAGAGAGTCATTACTTGACTATGGTGGCTGTAATATTCTCCCCCACTTAAGACTCTTGGCCCTCCAAGAGTTCCTTCAACCTTTGATATTCCTAGGGGTAGCGGTCAATCATATCCCTTTCCATTTCCCAAGTTGCTTCCCGGTCAGAATGATGAGACCATTAAACTTTAACCATGGGTATTAACTTGTTCCTAAGCTTTCAAGTATCCTTTTCCAATAGAATGATTGGCACTTCTTGGTATGATAGATCAGGCTCCACCTGTATCTCCCCCATGCGGATAGTTTGCATCGGGTCCAAGATACATTTCTTTAGCATGCTTACGTGAAAGACATTGTGTACAACCAACATACTTGGTGGTAGTGCCAATCAATAAGACACCTTGCCTATTCACTCCAGAATTTCATATGGGCCAATGTACCTCGGGGCCAACTTACCCCTTTGCTCGAATCTAACTGTTCCCTTGATCGGTGCAACTTTTAACCATACTTTTTCACCTACTTTGCATTCCAAGTCACGATGTCGTTTGTTCACATATGAAGTGGTACGATCATTCGCAGCTTTCATCTGTGCTTGAATCTTCTTAATATTTCTAGTGGTTTCTTCAATAACTTCCAGAGCCAATTATATCCTTTCTGACGGTTCAGACCAACAGTGGGGTGTCATACACCTCCATCCATATAAAGCTTCATACGGTGCCATTTTGATGGTGCTTTGATAACTATTATTGTACGAAAACTCTATTAATGGAAAGTGTTGATCCCATTCGCCTCCAAAGTCAATGGCACAACTTCTCAACATATCTTCCACAATTTGTATCACTCGTTCCGACTGTCCGTCAACTTAAGGATGATAAGACATACTTAGGTGAAGCCGTGTGCTGAACGCCTTATGGAATGCATTCCAGAAATGTGCGGTGAACCTTGGGTCTCGATCTGAAAAAATGGAGTCTGGTACTCCATGTAATTGCATAATATCTTGAATGTAAAGCCGGGCAAGCTTATCCAGTGAATCTGTTATCTTGATGGGTAAAAAGTGAGCACATTTCCTCAACCGATCCACTATAACCCATATTGCATCATGGCCCGCCCTCGTAGTGGGTAAACCTGTCAGAAAGTCCATCATCATGTTACCCTACTTACGAATAGGAATAGGCAATGTTTGAAGTGTTCTAGCTATTTTTTGGTGCTAAATCTTTATCCTTTGACATGGGGTACACTTCGCCACGCATGCGGCAATCTGTTTTCGCATACCTGACCACCAAAAGTGTGACCATAAATCATGATACATTTTCTTACTGCCTGGGTGAAAGCTCAAGCTGTTATTATCGTCTTGCTCAAGAATCTCATCTCTGAGGGCCGCATCATCTGGTACGTATAGTCATCCCTTGAAGTACATCAATCCCTGCCTGTACTCAAAGAACGGTTGTAGTACGCCCTTGCTCTCACCTGATAGATGTGTCAAACTTAGATCCTTGGTCTAAATTTCCCGAATCCTATCTAACCAAGATGACTGAATCATCAAGGTGCATACTTGATCATGTTCCCACAATTTCCATGTATGCCATAACATCTATAAATCTGTATCTTCCGCTCGATTATCAGTATCTCCACCCTTAACCACTCCTGTATACATTTTTCTCAATGTATCTGCCACTGTGTTCCCCTTTCCTGCGGTGTACTCGATACTGCAGTCATAATCTTTCATGTATTCGAGCCACCTTCTTTGTCATATATTCAAACCCTTTTGCGTGAACAGATATTTAAAACTCTTATAATCGGTAAAGATCTGAAATTTATTACCTAGTAGGTAATGTCTCCATTCCTTTAAGGCATAGACAAGAGCAGCTAATTCCAAATCATGTGTGGGATAGTTTTGCTCATGCGGTCATAGCTGTCGTGATCCATAAGCAATCACCTGTTGATTCTGCATTAACACATAACCTAAGCCCATTCCAGATGCATCAGTATAAATAACGTAGGGCTGGGTTGGGTCTGGTAGAATAAAAACCGGTGCCTGAGTCAGTCTTTGCTTGAGCTCTTGAAAACTTTACTCACATGCTTTCGACCATAAAAACGTCTGTCCTTTACTTGTCAATTGGGTCAATGGTGCGGCCAAAACTGAAAATGGTGGCACAAACCTATGGTAATAGCCCGCTAGTCTTAAGAAACTCTGAATATCCTTCACTGCCTGGGGCCGCCTCCATTCCTGTACTACCCTGATTTTCTCAAGGTCAACTAAGATTCCACTTCCTCCAATAATGTGTCCAAGAAAAACCACTTCATGCTTCCAAAAATCGCACTTAGAGAACTTGGCATATAGTTATTTCTTCCAAAGTGTCTCTAGCATGATCCTCAAATGCTCTTGGTGGGAATCTTCATCGGGAGAATAGACTAAAATGTCATCGATGAAAAATACCACAAAATTATCCAGATGAGGACGGAACACTTCATTCATTAGATTCATGAAGGCTTCCGGTGCATTTGTCAGCCCAAATGGCATGACGGTATACTCGTAATGTCCATAACGGGTGTGAAAGGCAGTTTTCGGAATATCCTTTTCCTTCACACGCATTTAGAAATAACCCAACCGTAGATCAATCTTGGAAAACACTTTATCTCCTCAAAGCTGGTCGAACAAATAATCAATCCTCGGTAATGAGTACTCGTTCTTGATTGTCACCGTATTCACTATCAGCATCCAATAAGGAAGAATCGATATAGGAGTAGTTCCAGCTTGCAACACTATCTCAAACGTTACTTCCCGCTCACGTGGTATTCCCAGTAGTTATTCAGGAAAAACCTGTGGAAATTATCTCACAATTGGAATCTTATTTAATTTCATTTACCTACCTGCATCATGATGCCCATAGTACTCCTCTTCATTAACAACACGTATTCGATCCAAAACTTACAGTCCCATGCTTTTCCTCACAATAGAGATGTCTGGTGGTGCAGAAAGTGGTATGACTTGATCAACAACCACTATATGACGCTTGGTACAATCGATATGTATGGAATTTTTTGAAAGCCAATCCATGCCAAGTATTACATCATACTCTGGTGTATTCAACACCAATAAGTCAGTTGATATCTGGTGCTCGCCGACCATTAGCATACATCCCCTTATGAGCTCATTGCTAAATAGAAACTGACTTCCGGAAGTACACATGAGGAACATATCAGGTAGGTAAGTCACAGGAAGTTGCAACATTGTCGCACACTTCTGGGATATAATCGATATAGATGCACTAGTGTCAAATAATGCATGTACTAAAACACCATTTAAAGATAGGGTACCTGCTAATGCCCCACACTGGGCTACTGTTCCACCATGTTCAATTTGAAACATAAGCCCCGGCCTTACCTGCTGCTGCACTGGCGGCTGGGGTTGTTTCTATCATGGTCCCTATGGTCTTGTACCACTTTGTGGTGCACCGCACCTGCAAGGCACATTAGGTTGTCCTCTCTGTTGCATTAGAGCTTCCTGCAATTGAGTCTATGGACAATCTTTCACCTAATGTTTAGTTAAACCACATATGAGGCACATTCCCGACTATTGGTAGCATACCGGGCCAGTATGACACCGGTTTCAAGGCTTGCAAAACCATGAGTTTTTGGCTGGTGCTTTACCCTTACCCTTATCATGCTATGTCTGCCTCCTTGAACTACAACCCCCTCTTCCAGAATGTGGAGATCTAGAACCTGATCATCTACAGGTAGGTCTAGATGGTTGTGTCATAGATCAGGTGTCAAGACCTTCATTCTCAATCTTCTAAGCCTTCGTAACAGCCTCATGGTATCTCACAATGTGCAGAAGTGCCATATACTTCCGGATCTTAGATTTTAACCCTCTCATAAACCTTTTTTGCCTTTTCCTCTTCATCTGCATAATAGTGACAGACTAACTGCTCGAACTCATGCTTGTAGTCTGCAACAGACTTGTATCCCTACTCTAATGCATCAAACTCAAGATGTCGGAGGTTCCTTGCAGCAAATCCAACCCATCTCTCGTGAAAGAGATGTAGAATTCATCCCATGTCATGCCGGGGTCTCTCTGCCCTCGGCGATCAAACTCTGTATTCCCAATCTCGCAGATAGAAAGTAGATAACGATACCATATCATCTACAGGAAAGCTACGTCTCCCAAGCAGTCGGTCCATATCCTTGTACCACATCTCAGCTACTTCCACTCAGCCCTTACTAGTAAACCTCGGGGGTTTGAAATGCGGGAATCATTCCATCAGTGTCAACTGATCAGAATAAGCAAAACTCTCTGACCGCAGTCTCTGAGCTCTCGGTACATCCTCATCATCATCACAGACCACCCTGGGTCGTACTCTCTGTTGTCGAGGATGTACACTCACATCAGCCTCACTCAAATTGGCAATATCCTCTTCTTTATTGACGTGAGCATCATAATCCTTATCGTCAGAATCATCACCATCATCACCCATATTCACATATGTAGGATCCACTGATCCTCTCTATGCAACCTCAGCATTTCCCCCTTGGGGTTGACCTGCATGATCATCCAATCCTGATCCTGTCCAGATATTATTGAGCAATACTCTCATTTGTCCCAACACTTGGATCAAATTGCCTTGATCAATGCCTTGTTGGGGTGGGGGTTGTACTGGTGCCACCGGTTGTCGAGGCACTCACTGACTTCTTCTCACACTAACCACCGGGGCGGGATCTTCCTCCCTCCTCCCCGGATCCAACTCTCATTGACCACGAGTTTTGACCATTTTTTGAAATACCATAACATAGGAGTACATTTAACAATTAACCACTAGCAGCAGCAGTATCCCTGGTAGCTTTGTAGCATAGATCACAAAACATATCAGATCATTTAACAATATAATCCTATAGTACCGACTACTACACAATCATTCCACTTGAACCACCGTCTGTTCTGGAAGGAGAGGTAGTTTAGAATACCTTCATGAGCTTAGGTAGTATCCCATCCTCCGGGGACATCTTATTGTACCCCGAGTCAATTGCTAGTTTCCAACGCAGCAACCAAAGACAGTACCAAGTCCTGGGACTAACGGCACTCACCCCTCTACCTTGACAATCTCAAGCATGTCAAGACAGACAGCCTGCAGTCCCACTTCTCCTTCCAACATGGTTCTTATGATGAGGGGGCCTGCCTCATCACAGAACCATCTTGGAATAGATCAGTCAAACAGGGGCATTGCCCATCCCAACATACTCTTGATCATTCTTATTAACCACTTCTCTGATACCAACTTGTCACCACCACCCCCACGCTACACGGCCTGGCGGGAAGTGGATGCCGGGTTGGAGCGGTGGCGGTGAACTAGATGATCTTTACTATTACGCGCAGCCCATAATGTGGGTTTAAACCACTTTTCAGGTCCCTATTTATATAATTCAACAACACTTAATTTCCGCTTTCATTGTACCTGCATTTCATAATTTCAATACAATAATAGATATACTGAGCTCCGCTCAGGCCAGATACTCCGAAAGAAGGCTGTCTCAGGCAAGCACTTCCTGATAAATTAAACATTCACAACAAGCAATATAGTATTTATAACATATACATAGTCTCAAAACTCACAATCCACAACATAAACATTCCATTCCCAAACTTCCAAGTCTATATGATCATGCATACTATGCTACAGAGCTTTCTAACATAGCTACTAGAGTGTACATATAATATTTCGGTGTCAGGTCAACCAATTTCCCGATAGGAAGCCCAGCTCATCTGCTGCTGCTAGCTGCGATACAACACGAAAGGATAAACTATTAGTAACATTCTCAATGTATTTAATCAGACAGTCAATACTTAAAACCCATATCCAATTTACAGAATGCTATTGTTTCCCATTTAACATTTTCGTTTAACTCTCATCACAGTTTCCGTTCGGTCCACCCCCGATACCATATTCACAAATACAGTACACAATCACTTAAGGAGCTATTATACGTGAGGTACAAAATCACTATCGACCGAGCAGTACTAGTCTGCAAGCCCAAAACCAGACTGTCCCAAAATATATAAAGGTAACGGGGTGAGTTGTCGAGAGAACACAGTAAAGGTGTAGGTAAAAGTAAAGTTTTTCTTCACATTGAACCTGCAATGACAATGTCAGTATAACAGATACATAATATAACATACATGAACTTTGCATAATGTATCGAAGTACATATCCTATTCCATCCCACACACCATGACGACGTCCCGTGATCCTCTTTCATACCACTAGGAGTATCAGAAACTTCATACAATCAGAAATAGACGTATAGTACCAGCGAGGGCCTAGGACATAAGCTAGTATTCAAGGTTGTTATGGAGTTCTACTAGCTTTTCCTTTCTAGTTTCAAGCTTTGGTTAAAAGCATTTTCATGATCAAACTTTTAAGTAAGTTAAGAGCATGTTCCATTTGTGTTCTTGGGTTGATTTTGAGCATATTTAATACTTGGAATGAACCTTGAATCATCGTGGAAGGTGGAATTCTAATTTGGGGCCAAAATTATGTTAGGGTATTTTGTTGATGTTGTTTGATTAAGCATGAAGTTATGGTACTTTAGTGATGCATTTGGGCTCCTAAAATTATAGTTTAAATTTTGAAGAACATCTCTTGGTTGCTTGAGCATGTTTGGCCGAATTGTCTAAGATAATTTGTTTGATGATATTCTTTGGAAAAGTGTTGGTTTTGGTGGAATAAGTATGGATTTTGAACAAGAAAAATGTTGTTGAAAATTGAAGAAAAATTTTAGGATGGAAATTAGAGAATGGCCGAAAGTTTGATGTTGATTTGGAAAATTTGGTGTTTTTCATGCTTAATGGCAAAGTGTTGAAAAAGTGACCAAAAATGGTATTTTTGCCACTTTTTGAGGTTTTGGGGCCAAATTGCACATTTTAAGAAAGTTTGGGTGTTAATGTGCATTTGTGAGGATTTAAGTGGAAAAATGGCCTTTTGTTGTTAAATATGAAATTTGAGGACTTTCTGGTAATTTGACCATTTTGTGAAGTTTTGGGCCAATTCATCAAATTTTGAAAACGTTTGGGGACTTGGACTGTAATTAATTTTGAAGTTAAAAAGTGATTTTGGTAACATTTAAAGTGATTATGTCACTTTTTATGTTTCTGGGCTGAAATGAACTTTTGGATAAAGTTTGGGGTGTTAGTGGTAATTAATGATAAATTGCCATGAGTTAAGGAGTTTTGATCGAGTGATTTAGATCCTTTGTTTTTTTTGTGATTATCAGCATTATTCTGATAATTTTGGACTGCGTACGTCAGATCAAGATTTTCTGCTAGTTCGTGGCTCGGATAGTCGCATCAGATTCTGACTTTCGATTGCTATTAGGTAAGGGTTCAACTCTCTTAATATGTATTCAGGGCATATTATCATGTATATTAGGATAGTTGAGGATAGTTCCCAGGCCGAAGGTGGGGCCCGGTGATTCCCAGGGCTAGTCACGTAGTAAGATTAATGGTATGCAGGTTCTGGATTTTCTGGTATTCTGTGAGCAATTCTCCTCATCTTCTATGTTTCTGCTACATCTTATCAAGCATGATTAGATTCTGTGATTATCACAGTTCTGGGGGAACCTAGGCCCCTTGCTGGTACCATGCATCTGTTATCTGATTCTGACCCCGGAATTATGGTTTCGGCGACCAAGGACTTTCGTATCTGCAAGGTTATCTTATCAGTATTCGTTCCGTCCTATGGACGTCTGTATTATATTTATATATTTTATGCAGGGCACTAACCTTTTCTGCAGGTTCTACGTTTTAAATCCATTAATCTTACCCCCACCCTTACTGAATTCCTTTCGATGACTCACCCACTTACATCTTTTTTAGGAGCTCCCGACCAGCAGCCAGTGGAGTAGCTCTGTTTGGTTGTCAGTAGTTTTGTACCGTAGGCACTTGTAGCTCCTTAGTTAGATTCTGTTTAGTTCAGGGTGACCTCGATTGGGTTCTGATTCTGTTTCTGATATTCTAGATGAGTATATACGGAAGAACTAACTGTTAAGTCTTTGTGGTTTATGTTTAACAGTAGTAGCGGTGTCTTGTGGTACTTATCGATGCTCGTACTGATCGACCACTAGAAAACTCAACATGTATATAATTTTTGACAAACTCTGGCTCTGTAGGACTAGCATGCATACATATACGTAGTATCTGCTTATGTATTTTGTTATTCAGGATGACTGTATATTTCTACTTTATCGGGGAGCTTCTCACCCAATGAAGTGGGCAGTTACTCCTCTCTGATATATTTGGGACTGTATATTCTGTGATTGCGCGATTTCTGTAAAACCGATAACGTGTTTCCGGCTGCAAGTTTAAGGCTTCAGAACTAGAATGCCTTAAACTTAAAATAACGCGTTAGAAATATAAGATATGATAAAAAAATTAAATGGTCAGGCTTTGGGTCCACAACATCAAGGTGAATTCCGCTTCGACGTCGCCTTCCGCCTTCCGGCACCGTTTCCGCACGCCTCCGCCATGCCAGCCGGAGAGGGGTGGTGACAAAGAATACTTTTGGCCAGACATGAAAGAGCAAGCTACAAAGCTAGTGAACAAGTGACGAAGATGCCAGGAACACGTCCATATCCAAAGATTACCATCCGAACTCGTCAGTTCAGCAGATTACCCGATCCCATTCGCAGTATGGGGAATTGATCTCATTGGAGCATTACCTATGGCTAACAGAACTATGTTCCTGGTCGTCTGGCTCTCGCCTGGTCCTCTGTACATTTTGATCTAGTGTCAGTCGATCGCCTGGAACAGTGTTCCTGGTCACCCGCCCTTCGCCTGGTTCCCTGTTTATAACATACTGAGGACAGGCGATCGCCTGCCTTTGTGTATCAGCTCGCCTGGTCTTCGCCTGACTTTTAAACTGGCTTGAAATTTGCCTGACCTTTCTATGGATCTTTAAGTTTTGTTCGGGTGTGTCTCTCGGGACCTCAGGTTTACCTCATATAGGGATTCCAGGAGCTCTCACAAGTGCATGAAGGAACAAGATATGCAGAAGATCCGTGCGACAGTCTTCTGTGAGCAAGGGCCGAGTGTCAGCAATCCTTGGGTACTGCGTCAGGGACACCATCCAGGATCTATGCTATGCAGTGTTTTATGTGGTGGTAAAATATTTTTGAGATGTGCCAGGCCACCGAGAATAAAATATCTGTCTGATCCGACACATTCCGCAACAACTCGGTATGAAGGGTCAGAGGCAAGGAAACTCAAACACAGAATAAGTACACGGACACGAAGACGCCGAATTAACGAGTGTCCCTCGGATATAGAATGAATTACAAAATGACATGGTGAAAAGTGTTGGCATTCTATATCAACTTTAAGATATCAAGTAAGTTTAAGACTATGGTAAAGATCAGTAGGGCTTTCAAAATTAGTTCGGTTGATGTTAGTGAGTACCATCTAGTACTAGGGCTCGGTACTGTTTGTGATTGCCAATTTGGAATAACAGCAGCTGACTCAGTCCATAACAAGATCTAGGTTGAGATGCCGCTGAGAGGCTCATGATGGTAGTCTAAACTACCAGTCCCTCCGAATAGCCGTAGACGGTGTTTCGAGCATGTCTGTTAGTGAGAGAGTTGGTCAGCGGAAGGTGCCGTCAGGTCAGTTTGTCAGATTTGTGTCTAGGACTTGTCACCACCCCTCCATGCATGACCCAGTGGAAGCAAATGTAGGTCTGGAAGGGCGGAGGTGATGGTCACTTTACGTTCCGTACGCAGCCAGTACAACGGGTTATATCCATAACATGGGCCCTAAATCCCAGTTACAACCATAACTAACAGTTTTGATAGTTTCCATCTTGACCACCTGTCAGTCAAACATTGTTAATAAATTACATAGGTATCCGAATTAAGTTCCGTAAAATTTTATGGAAACTAGACACATGAGGCTACAATCAATTAAATTTTCAAAAGTTTTGGCGATGTCATTTGGTACAGTTTAATCGGTCAAGTTAGCCCTCAGAATGCTACTTTTTGAAATCTGGCAGCACTTCGTTACTTTCCTGCAATCCAGACATTTATAACAATATACATATACTGAGCTCAAATTAGACCATATACTCCAAAAAGAAGCTGCCTACGACAAGCATTCCTCAATAAAGTAGACATGCATCATAAATAACCAAGCCATCAAACATATATACCATCATCTGTCATCTATTCAATTGAGTATCATCGCATACACTTGTCAATAATGATTGTCTATGCTACATGAATAATGCAACCTAAGTCTACAAAGCCTACTTTAACAATAAAAGCATACACTTTGATCAGGGAGTCAAATCTAAAAGATTCTGATGTTCGCCACCTGACACTGTTGCTGCTACCACTACACATCAAAGATAAGTGTTAACCATTAGTACATGTACAATCATTATGTTTCTGGAAATTTGTAATACAAATAGTAACATCATTATCTGTAAGATCATCTGTAACATCATCTTTAACATTATCTTTAACATTATCTGTAACATCATCTTTTTCTCTACCAGGAACACCCCTAACTCTACATCTCATATAACATACCATAGGAGCAACATCCGTACCTTGGAATAAAAATTCTATATGGCCAACCGGAATCTCAATCCGCGGCCCTAGATCCTGATGCTCCTGAAATTATAGAGATATAAGGGGTGAGTTTCGGGGAGAACTCAGTAAGGGGTTAGGTAGAACTAAAGGGGGAATATTCATTCATTGACTACAATGAAAATATTAGCATGGGCAGTATTCAATATACTATGCATCCAACAATAAACATGAAAATGATATGCAATGCACAGTCATCATCAGTCATCATACGACGGCCCTTGAAGGTTCTTTTGCAACCCGTCGGAGTCTTCCAGTCATTATAGTGGCACGTAGTACTAGTGTGGGGTATACATTCCCCGTAATCATCGTTAAGCAGTAGCAGTCATAATCATCAGGTCTACCGTGGTAATCATGCAGGTCGTGATACCGGGGTCATGACTCCAGAACCTAGAACATCAGTGTCGATCGCTATGCGACCGCAGTGCATCATCATCAAAGGGGAGCTGTAAGTCCCACATCAATGTACATGCAAGCCTTTACCCCTACCTTGGAACTAGACTCGGGAATCATCGGGCCC
The DNA here is from genome assembly GCA_038382905.1 of Daphne laureola. Classification (NCBI taxonomy): domain Eukaryota; kingdom Viridiplantae; phylum Streptophyta; class Magnoliopsida; order Malvales; family Thymelaeaceae; genus Daphne; species Daphne laureola. Next base: position 221 of record JBBYHH010352885.1, on the reverse strand, counting down.
TACTCTCGGCCCGAGAGCTAGTTTCGAGCAGCATATATATAGCAGGAGGAACCCAATGCATATATAAGAAGGTTGGGCTTTTACCTGTGTGTAACAGTCCATGCTTATCTGTCTGTGCTTTCCGTTATCCATATATCATTTCCGTGTCTGTTTCTGTACAATAGTACAATACATGAGATTTCCTTCTATCATTACTTAGCATTCACCATAATCCGTGTTTC
>JBBYHH010352774.1:0-12106 GCA_038382905.1 Daphne laureola | reverse complement strand
GTCTCGGGTGCAGGTTTAGGAATAGTAAGATGACCTAAAACTTGCAAACACGTTAGAAATATCAACGACTTAAGAAAATTTTTAAAAGTTGGGTTTTTGGGAAAGCGCAACTCGGTTTAAGGGTTACTCGTCACCCGCCGCCCCCCGGTCCAAATAATCAGACGCTTCCGCCAAGTAACAGGATGCGGGGACGGTGGTGACAATGGTTGTATTACTCGGTTTTAATTATTTTAGGAGTCTGTATTAATATCAAGAAGATAAGTAATATTTACTCCAGTCCTTCCTCAATCAATCATTCAATGTACGAGTATTGCTATTATAAGATTACCATTTGTACTACATTTAGTAATCATACGTCATTAATATTACAAGTAGAATTGGACCATCATTATAATTTGACAGTCACCCATAATTGTAATGTTCTTATACATCATTTAGCTTTATCCATCAGTTTTGAACCTGCATTGTCCCTTTTCCTTCATTTGTCTTCCTCCAATTATATTTACTCATTGCTCCTTGGTTTCGTTTTACAATTGATATATTGCTAAGTATAGGTATACTTGACAGTTGGTGATCAAGTTTAGCTTCAGCATCATCTTCTCGGTTTCCCTTCTAGTGATCCCCAATAATCCGGCAAGAATATGCATGTAACAGAAATTCACTCATTCACTAAGGCTTAACCATAATGATTCGGCCATTGGACTTCTTCCTAGAAAAACTTCACGATCATCCCATGTACCTTTATTTCTCTAATTAATCTCATAACAGTAAGTCAGCATCTCTATCACCAATCCTTACAACTTACAGTAACTAACACTCTAAGGTCTCATTGCTCCAAATCAGCCAAAAGGCTATTTTGAGCTAGCATATTAAACCATCACACACTTCCTCCTTCGTAGCTCTTAGAATGGTCCATTAACAGTAGTAAAAACATTTAGGAACAGTTATTGACATACATGCCAAGATACAACATTAACAGTTTTGTTTGAATTCTCTGGTGCACCAAGAACTTCATGAGTTGGTATTCCTACTCACTTCAACTAATAGTAGTTATGAGTTCAAGTCAGAAGAAGAAACCAGTAGGGCATCTTTTATAAAAGTAAGGGTATTTTTGATAAAAGTGCACTAATGAGTTTAAAGGAACTCAAATATGTGAAATAGATTAGTTTGGAATTATTTTGTATAATTTCAAATCTCATTTTGTATCTATTTTCACTTTTAGACCTTTTTATCAAAGTATGGGTACTTTGGTAACTTTGGTATAAGGTGTATGCACCTTGCACCTTGCACCTTGCACCTTTCACCTTGCACCATTGAATAACTCCATTAAGGTTATATTTTGTATATGGTCAATTTTTATAGTAATATTAAGGAAAAATAGGTTATTTATCTTAAGAGATAAATGACTAGTGGAATGAGAAGAATGATAAGACATGGTAAGCTTTAAGACTTAGTGGAAAGCTTAATGGCTATTAGTAATGACATTAATCTAAATGTCATTTTCTTCACCTATAAATAGTGAGTGAAATGGCTATTTAGAAACACACTTGTTTCCCATATTTGTTCTTCTCTTTTATCTCTTCTTGTGCCATTTCTCAAGGGAATTTTTGGTGATTAAGTGTGAATTTACAAAGTGTTCGTTTCAACACTTTTCTCCCTCTTGGTATCCATCTTCTTGTCTGTTCTTCTTCTTCATCTTCTTGGTGATCAACAAGCAAGGAAGGATCTTATGTTTTAGGAGTAAGGAATTATATATTCCTTAAGTTGTTTTCAATGGTGAAAAGTACTGGTATTTTCGGCTTCATCTTGTTCATTTATGATCTATCTTCCTTGTATATTCTTATAGAGATGAGTATGATATTAGTGAGATATCATGTCTTAATCTTCCATGTAATCATTGAACTTGTATGAACATGAACATGTAATGATAATCTTAAAGATCTTAAATCTTCAGGGACCACTGCTGATAGTGACATCTGAGAAATCTTTCAAGTAGTCCCAAAGCTTCAAATGAAGTCCAAATTGAGTTAAATATGTTGCATTGGTTCCCTCTCTTTATAATCTATCCAATAAATACACATTTTACTATATTTGGAGCACTTTTGTTGATAGTCTCCAAAGAACTCCAAAAATGGCTAAGTGTTGTGAAAGGGGCTTGATGCACTAATCTTGTACTGACTGTATAGGGAGTTACAGAGCTAAAAAATGGATGATACTGATCCCATTGGATTCCTATTCTCCAGAACTACAATTTAGCCTTTTGAAGTGACCCATTTAGACTTCATATGAGAGAGTTAAAGCCGTTTAAAGTTGCGATTTTATTGGTGTCATGCTCCTTAAGCTTCTCCCATGGTTGTTCTTCAATGCTCCCATGTATGCTCCTTAGGATCACATTAGTGGGAGAGAGAATATTCTTGGCATCACGCTGTCCTGGATTTGGTGATAAAATGGTCCTTCATCATTTGAGGGGGCCAAAGACCTTACTTCAGACGTTATTCTCAGATCTCTTTCTACTTCTTCCAGTCTCTTTAGCATCTTTCTAATGAATTTATCTCTGGGGTCTTCCCTAGTCAAGTGTTCAGGCCTCAGGGAATGGTCCCTAATCCTTCGAGGTTTGGGTGATCGGGATCTCCTGCTCTATCTTTCCCATGGGTTGTAATGGTGGATGAGTTCTAGGCTGGGGGTTAGTCCTATTTCCCTTTCGGGTCTTCCAGTATCTGAGTGTCTACTGTTAGAGCGTGACGTTACTATCTTGCTCCTGGAATGCTCCGATCCTCGATGCCGGGTTTCCCTTTCCTCCGCCAAGACCATCCCAATGGCCCTGAGCAGGGCGGGTTTGGGAGGTCGGATGCATTTTTTAAGTTACTTCGATCTAGGCTCGAGGACTTCTTAGAGGCATGTTCCTCCCTTTCATGTTTCAGTGGGTGTCCCATCATTGGTGCTCCTTGTGTATTCAGGATCTGATGAGGCTTCTCTATGAGAGTCCTTGCCTTCTAGCAGGATTTCATGGGAACGGGGAACCTCCTCCAACCGCTGGTGGTTAGTGTCTGTTAGAGTCATCATGAGAATTCACTATTTGGAATTGGGATATGATTTTCGGGCCATTTTTCCAAGGTTGGTCCTTAGGGGCAAAATGGTCATTCTGAAGAATAAGGATAAAATGTGAAAATAAAATCTGTTAAGTATAAAATTTAATTAAGTTAAGTTAGAATTTATCTATTAAGGTTAGTATGAGAATTGGTAAGAATAATATAAGTTAAGTTAAAATAATGTTAGTGATTAAAATAAAGTAAGATAAGGAAGGTTAAAATTGGTAATTGTTAGTAAGTTAAATAAATTGAGTTAGTAACTAGATTATTCTTAAGTGAGTTAGTAATAGGTAGTGTGTAGGAGAAGATTGGAATATATTAATAAAAAGTAATGTTAGTTAAAGTACATATGTGTATGGTTTAGATTAAAAGATAAAAAGTAAAGTAAAAGACATAAAATACTTACCATTGTCATCTTCTTCCTCATTCTGACTCACAAAATCGGTAGCCTCACCACCACCGTCTTCTTGTCTAGTGATCAAGCTTGAAGGTTAACTAAGTTTCATGAGTGAATCATCTAGGAACCAAGGTTAAAACCATCAAAAAACTCATCCTTCTCTTCCTCTTCTTCTAGCCGAATTTTGAGGCTATTGTGGGGGAAGTTTCTCCTCCAATCCTTAAGGTATGTTGTTAAATAGAGTGATCTAAGGTTGGTTTAAGCTTCATCTACAACATCTATGCATGGTTAGTTAGAAAAAATGTTGGTTTTGGTCTAGGGCTCAAGGTGTTCTTGAGAAATGTTTGGGGAAATTTTGAATTGATGTTAGATTATTGTTGTTAGGTGGTTTGGGAGTAATATTGGTGCTTGGAACATTGAAAAAATCTTTGTGAATCAAGGTGTTATGTTTTGAGGCATAATTGGAGGTGGAGGAGTAAATGTTGCAATTGAATTGGTGTGCTGGTAAAAGTGTAATCTTAGGTGTTTGGGGAGCAACTTTTCTGTTGGAAGTTAGTGTAAAATCATCACCTAACTATATGTTGTGTGTTGGGCCAAATTTAAGAAGGAAATTGGAAAATGATGTGTGTTTGGTGTGGAGTTGATTGTATTATGTTAATGGTGTTTGAGAGGTCCTAAATTGGTGTAGAATTCTTGGAGAAAACATTGTTGTGAAGAATCATATTGAGGCCGAATTGGAAGGGAGGTGGAAATGTGTAGTAAATTATTTGAAATGTGTTGTTTGATGATATTTTCTATGTTTGAAAGTTAGTTTGGTGATTAGGTGGAAGAAATAAATAAATTAGTGAGTTTGAGAAATGTGGGCCGAAATTGATTAAGTTGTTAAAGTTGAGGATGTTAGTTGGAATTGGGATGTTTGGTGGTAAAATGTATTATGGTGTTGTATTTGTGTGATAAGTAAAAATTGTGTGACAATTTGGCAAGTTTTGATACATTTGTCAATGTTGGGGCCGAAATGTATTAAGGGAGAAAGTTGGGGAGTTATTTTTGTAAATGTGTAATTGTGTTGGTGAAGGTTGTTGAGTTAATTTCTGGATAATTGGAGTTATGGGAAAGTTGGATGGAACTTTGTCAAGTTTTAAAGTAAGGGGGCTGAATTGAATAATTGGATAAAGGTTGGGTAAAATATTGATGTATGTTTAGTTGTGGTGTGGAATGATGTTTTGTTATGTAAAGAAGAGTTTGGGATTTAATTAGGAGGTTTAAGACACTTTTGGAAAAGTGTCAAATTCTGAAAAATATGTTAAGTATCGGAAAGTGTAAAATAGAAATGGAAGATGAATTCTGTGTTGAATATATGATTGATCAATATATATGTGGGTCGAATAGGCATTGGGGAAAGGTCAGCTTCTAGGGAACCTTCTATGAAGTAAGATTTTCTTTGGGAAATTCTGATTAGCTTAGGTAGCTCAGGTAAAGGTTCAACTTATTTTTATGCATTCTGGTTTACTGGTTTGCATAACGGATAAGTTGGGACTAGTACCCGGGTTAAGGGTGGGGCCCAGTGACTCTCGGGGCTAGTTACGTAGTAACGGTAATGGTATGCAGGTACGGAGCTCTGAAGGCCCAATCATTAGATTGGATGTCTCTCTGTATTATTCTATGATCAGAAATGTGAATCTGCGGTGCCCGATCATTATATGATTGGCACTCTGTTTCGTGGAGATGGATAACTTTGTTATGTTATTATTAGTTATGTTCTGTGACGGTTATCTGTTAAGGGTCCTAGGCCCTGGCTGGTACCACGCCTCTGTTCTGTGTAGAACTCCCAAGTGTACCCATATTCAGTCGGGTCTTTAGGGGGCCGTCACTCTGTGCAGATCTGTTTTGTTTATCTGCTTTGTTTATATATTATATTTGTATATGTTTTGTTCTGTTGTTGCAGGAATTCTGAAACGTGTTCCTATGGGGCAATGTGTTTATTCATATATGTTTGTTTGGTGTGTGTTCTGTGTTATATTAATGTGTATGCCCTAATCCGTCTTATGTAGGTTTGGTCTTTGACATTTCCCTGCAAGACACACTTTGTAAGATGATCTGTCTGTTGTGCACGGGCTCCACGGAAGCTCATCTGATCTAAGGATAAATCTGTGGACTAACCGTTTGTTGCAGGGCTAACGATCTTTGCTAACTGTGTCTTTGCAGGGTTTTGTTTTTAAACCATTACCTCTACCGCTACCCTTACTGAGTACCTTTCGAGGACTCACACCCTTATAATTATCATTTTCAGGAGCCTCTGGAAAACAACCGGCGGAATAGGCCGTGCGGTTGATCTATAGATTTTGTGATAGACCAACGGTAGCAGTAGCAGCAATGACCTTTTGAGGATTGTCACAAGAGACAGTCTAACATCTGATAGTAGGTGTAAAATGTTCAGTTACGGGCTCTATAGTTGTAGTGTGCACCTGTACATATAGTTAGACATATTTTGTATCCCATATGCTCATACTAGGTAGTTGTAAATTATCTGAAGTATGTTTACTTAGGGAGTGTTGGGCTCCTTTCTGGAGTTTCTGGATTGAGCTGAGCTCAGGTAGATATATATATATATATATATATATATAAGATCTTCTGCATATGTTATCTCTGTCATAAGTGTATGGATTATGGTTCGGTTTAGTAAGGTTGGCTGCGTAATTATATGGAAGATTTAGACGTGTAAAGCTGTTTTCAGAAAAACTGCAATTTTGATCAAACTTTCTCGAATTAACTGCACTGTTTGGCTTGGCTTTGTGGGATGAAATTTGCTTTGAGCATAGCCCTATGTGTCTAGTTTAATACAAAATTTACAGAACATGATTTGGACTTCTGTAGAATTTTATAAAAATGTTTGAACGACGGGAGGTCTTCTGGAAACAGTTTTGCCCTAGGAACTAAAATTGTTCTGTATGGGTTTAGCTGTGAAGTGCAGGATTTATGCCATTCAGCCGGGTTATGGGTTCAGCCCACCAAGATGGTTGTAGATTCCGATTGCGAGGAAAACATGGGAGAAATCACCACCGTCACCACCTCCCTCCACGCCGCTACGTTGTTGTCTGGCGGAGTGGGGGTGGTGACAGCATTCCTACAGTGAATGCGGTACACACCCACTATAGCTCGTCCAACGACTTTATTTGGTAATGATGAGAAATAAATAGTTATTTGCATTATACATGTGACACACATTTACTATACATAGTCATGAATTACTTTTCCTTATGATCGAATGAATGGATTATTATTTATTAATCATTTGTACTTAGTTTTCATTGTTTGTTGACTTATTTATTTGAGGATGTATCAGAACCCTATTGAACGGCCTAATACACTCCTCCTTACTGAGCATATAGACACTCACCCCTTACTTTTCAGGTGAGTACTTTGATGACAAGTACTATCCTGAGCTTGCTGAGCTACAACAAGGTGATCAGTGTACAAACACGCACACTTTTCTGCTATGTTTAAGGCATTAAACACATCAATTTTGCCTATTTTCACTATAAAAAATGCACTTTACTCATAAATTCTGAAGAATTGTAGGTGCGACCATTTGAAGGTGAAAAAGAACTCAATGTGCATAAATTGATGAATAAAATGAAGGAGTTCAAGCTTTAAAGGTTGCTGGAAGGACCTAATTGCACCAAGGAGAAAGATGGAGGATTTAAATGCAAATTGGTGCAATTTTGGGTAGTAGTCGGATGTTAGATGCACTAGTTTTCTACCTGCAACTAGCACCCCCAACACCCAAGGTGCCATCATCAAGCGCTGGTCCAAGGCGCCACTGGAAAGAAGAAGGCGCCAGTTCAAGACGCTGTCAGGCGCACCCAGGCGTTAGTTTGCTGAGTGACGCGCAAGTTTAAGGCATCACCAGGCGCTAGGAGGTGCTAGTCTACAACTTCTCACCTTCCATCTAGCACTCATGGGTTTCTACGGATTTTTTTTATCTTATCCTCTTTTTATCACCTTGTAACCCCCATTTTACCCCTTCTAACTATGTATTAAGTAACTATAGGTTAATGGTACTTTAGGGTAGTAGTTTAAGTATAAATAGACTACCTTAGATCAGATTTTACACGTTAGTTTTTGGGCATAAGTCCTAGCTACGAATTTCACCTTCTTGCTTGGGATTTAGGCCCTTGAACCTCAATTTATCGAGGGGGTGAAGGGCTAGCTTATGGAGAAACAATCTATGGGTGAATTCTTTCCTTTACTCCCTCTTTTACATCTTTTAATAATGGTATTAGTTATTGTCCATGTCTAATTTCAACATTAATAAGGTGTGATTAGTGCTATGTCTTAGTATGATCATGCTTAGGACTCAGGTAATCTACCTCCATGATTGTTCTTGTTTGATTTCAATCTCTTTGTGCATTTTCCACATAGTATGCTTGCTTGGTCTCTACTTGCACGTGCATACCATCGAGGTGTTCGATCAAATGCCTGAGAGAGCTTTGATCGACATAGACCCCCGAGATTGATTGGTAGGCTTACTTGGAGCACGAGAGGGCCTGAGTAAGTACCTATTGGTGGCGTAGTTAGGCGCTATAAATTTTAGAGAGATCATCCTTGGACCATGAGAGTGGCTAGGAGGTGAACCCTCTCATTCGAGCGGCAGACTGCGGTGCCCGAGAGGGGAGCGAGACGAATTTATTAACACACCTAAATGAATGAGATTGGAGATTGATTGTTTTAATCCTCGCTGTTGATGTATTAGATAAGAGTAAAATAGCTTAATTCCCATGTTTCGTAAGAAATTGTGGTAGTTTGGAATGCACGGGTAATTCTAGGAGAAATGTGTTAGAATCTGATTCTAGCGAATCAGATGGTCGATCACAAAGAGTTAGAGATGACCTCCGTAGTCGATTGATGGGAATTAGAGATGATCCATGCCTCTAGAACACTATTTTATAAGCACAAGCATGTTCCTTAGAACACACGATAGTACTACAAGAGCCCATGATTATCTACCATAAGTGATGCCACTTCTTCCCCTCCATGATTTATTGTTTTCCCTTGTTTTCACAATCATCACTTCATCATTTTCTACCTCTCTTTCTTGTTGTCCACATTGCATTCATGCTTGCTTTGTGCACAAGTTACTTGTTAATACAGTTAAACGCTTGATTCTCTTGGGTTCGATCCCTCATTTGAGCCACTGTATTATGATTGACATTGTTAGGGCTCAATGTGGTGTTTATAAATGTATTTTTTTAGTTGAGTGTTGCTTGAGCTTCAATTTGATACATACACCTATCATGTGTAGAAAAAATCCTGACTGACAAATTGGCATTGTTGTAGAGGAATGAAGTGTATGTTTAGGTTGTTAGTAAGTCTTGTGTGCTGTGTGAGCATGTCTTCTTACTTCCACCTAGTGTAGTGCACGTTTATTACATTTTCCTACTCAAGAGCATTAAATGTGACGCTTCTGGGAGGTACCCCAATGATTAGTATAAATAAGTGATTAGCACAATTTTGTGTAAATAAATAAGATTGATTCACTATGGATGTTTCATTTTAAGGAACTTGGGCAATAATTGGAGTATAAGGATAACGGAAGGTAGAAATCTGAAGACAGTTCAGATCGAGTCAAATTTTTCAAAGAGAATGAGAGATCCAAGAACACACGACGCTATTTAGTGTCGCCACTTTATAGTGCCATGTGCTCTGCTGGGCACAAGTTGAAGCTGGGTTGATGGCTAAGGCGCCATGATGGGGCAATTATAGGCGATATAAGGCGCCACTTGCTCAGCCTGATTTGTACATGGTGCAAGTTACAGTCAGTAACATACTGGCACCATGTACAAATACAGATGCTACTCTGGAGTCTTTAGGTAGGCTTCTGGAACCACTTAATGGCGGCACAGTGGCGTCACCAACTCGCGCCCGCCGTCCAAAAAAGTCTCCCCGCTTTTTAAAATCTTCATCCAATCTTCCAAGTGTGGTGCTTCAATCTCCGATACCTTCCCACCTTCAGGAGCTCCATCAACTGGCACCCAACATATCAACAATCAATCATCCTTCATCTTGAAGGTCAAGATTCAATTAAGGTCTCTAACATTTTCAAGTGAAGAGAACAAGGTACTTCATCTTCCTTGAGCCTAATTGTGCAAATTAGAGACTTCATTCTTTGTTTCCATATCTTTGACCTTATCGTGCTTTATTTATGGGATGTTTGATGTTGATTGAGAAAATATGGATGTATGCCAATTTTACCTATGTTTATGGGTTGTATTGATTAGTAGAGAAAGCCTGCCACATTTATGCATTTGAGCTTGTATGTCATGATCATTAGAACATGGATTGTTTTCTTTACACCATGATACGCTTACATTCATACATGACATACTTAAACACTCTTATGCTATGCTGAATTTCTCATTTTCAACATGCTTATTTGTGCATCTTGCCCATATGTGACTCGTAGTACTTCATTCTTTGTACTTCCATGATTGAATACAATCACAACCCGTTCTTCTAGAGTCCCACATGCTTCAACTTGATATTTTTCTCAACTCTAGAAGATTGAACTAATTGCATATCTTTTTAGGTGCAAAATTGAGATTCTTGATGAGACTTGACTCCTCCCATTCTTGGAGCTTCCGGGACTGTTTTTAGAAAAATCTGCACCTCCAAAAGGCATTAAGGAACCTACTTGGTCCCCAAGGTATGACTTTTCAAATCTCTATCTTTTACTCCCTTCCTTTCACATGAGGACATGCTTGAATTTGAGTGTGGGGGGTAGTTTACTCTTATCATGTGAGGGGTTTGATAGCATGTTTTTTGTTGAGTTTCTTTCTTTAAACACACCCTACAAGTATCAAGTTTTTCTTTTTCTATGATGTACACACAAATTTTAAAATTTTCAAAAAATCACCAAAACAAGTACTTTTTCTTAATAAGTGGAAATTGTTTTTTAAAAAATGAGTAGGTGTATGTAGAAAATGAAGAATGTTGTATTCCTTCAATGATGGAATAACTTGTGAAATGTTTAGTTTGAGTTCTCTTATAGACGAATCTTACTTGGTTGAAAGTCTTGTTAACATTGTGTGATTCTTTACTTTGAGAGTTGTATAGTGTAATAAATTGGGGATAATAGTAGTCTTGAGCATGAAAAGCTTCACATAAGATGAACTGGACACCTAGGTTAATAGTAATTGTAGGAAACGAGATTTAGCCAAGCTTGTGAATGAGCATTGTTTGGTGGGTAATTAATATTTGTACCTAAAGCTTGTTGTTGAAATGAAGGTATAAGGATCTTTCGACTCTAGCCCGCTCAATTCAATGGCAAACTTTTGATACAAATATGCGTTAAGTCGTACCTTAAGATGATTGAACTCGGGATGATACTTAGACATGTCTTCGGCTATACCGTACTCATGGCCTATAGTCCCTCTCCCAGGAATCTATATTAAGTACTTAGGTAACCATCCTCACACTAAGAAAAATAAAATGGGTGTCAAAACAGAAAAAGCACAAGAAAAAATAGAGAAAAAAGAGAAAAGAAAAGAAAAAAGGTTTAAAAACATAAAAACACCAAAAAGCGAAAGTGAATAAAAGTGATATGTCGTAATGTCGACAAATAAAGAGAGAGTTTTGAGAAATAAAAAGTGTGTAACAATGAAGCAAACCACATTCACTTACTAAGTCTTATGACCAAACGGAGACTATTAAAATGGGAGTCTACATTTTCCTTAAGAAGTAATGAGTGGTCAAGGTTGTCACACCACCCCCTGATAACACGGCTCGGCGGGAAGCGGTCGCGGGGTCGGAGGGCGGCAGTGCAATAGTCTCCCTTAAATGCGCAGCTCAAAGATGTGGGATACCCACGTTAACGGTCCCTGTTTATAGAATGCAGAAGTCAGTACGTACCTTTTTCGTTCTTTTCTTTCCTTTAACTTGCAGAACAGAAACTTCCAACAATACAGATATACTGAGCTCAGCTCAGACCAGATGCTCCGAAAAAAGGTCGCCTCAGGTAGGCACTTCCCGATAAAATAAACATACATACAGATACCAAATAATCCATATATATATATATATATATATATCACAGAATCAGCAGAAACATCCATACAACATTCTTCAACCGTTCTTACATGACTACATGATCAATACAATCTACGCTACAGAGCTACTACAGGTTCACAGAAATAACATACACTAATCCGGGTGTCGGGTCTACAATATCCGACAAACCCCGGTCCGGCAGATGCTACACTACTAGCTGCGATACAGAATGACAATCCATTAGTCAGAAGCTTAATGTACCACAACAGACCAATATCAGAACAGATAATCCAGATCCAGAAACCATAACTTGTACAAAAACGCTATTCCGATAACCTATACAGAGTTGCTATTGCTTTCCCACATATCCTTTCTAACCTTAACTTTAAACTCAGAACAGAAGGAGCTAGTGTACCTTACGAACACAACACTAATAGCATTACGGTCCTACGCCGCAGGCCCTGAACCAGACGCTCCTGAAATGTTTAAAGTAAGGAGTGAGTTCCTGAAAGAACCCAGTAAGAGCTTAGGTAGAAGTGAAGGTTTTCTTCACGTAACCTGCAATGACATGTCA